>CM055830.1:19008532-19049748 GCA_029582265.1 Zoroaster sp. YZ-2022
AGACCACCGTGGCAACCCTTTGCCAGCGTTTCCGGTTCGATACCCATGGACGATGCATGGCTGCAATGCGCGCGCGCAAAACAGATGATCAGAACTTTGTTGTAGGGTGCACCGTACACGGTTCACCATGCCATTTTAGTCCATAAGTTCCCAAAAAGAGTTTGTGTTCAACGCGGCACATTGAATTACAAACGCTACAAGCCTCTTCAATTTGGTTTCATCCCTCGTTCCCGTTATTTTGACGAAAATCCAACGGTGATCCATCGAAACAAAAAAAAAAGAAAAGGGTGACTCTCCTTCTTTATTGTTCGATGTTGAACCGTGGTTACATTATCCATCGACATATGAATGGGACCTTGCTGCGCGCTACCACGGTGGTATAGTGGATAAGACAACTGTTGTAAAACGCGGGGATCGTGGGTTCGAATCACCGATTGAACGTTTGTATCTTTTTGTATAAAGTATTATTTATCACACGTTGGGTAAAATCTACAATAATATTTTATCATTATTATAATTTTTCCCCAAATAATTTTCTTTCAATTCAACCTTTGGACGCTATTTCATGTTTGGGAAACAAAACCAAAACCCCTCCAGAAAACTTAATAATACTACTGTAGTAATAAAATAAAATAAACTGAAAAAAAAAAAAAAAAGTTACAAAGACAGACAATAAGCGCATGGATAAAATGGGCATGTCGCTCACATATTATACTGAGGAATTCAGACATGTCTGAATTTTCTCTTGGTTATCTACGGGCCGTGACCAGACGCGGGCAAAACCGCAGTCTTTGTCATTGTCTCAGGACAATACAATACGGAAAAGGCAAGTGATGGTGTTGGTGATCATCTCGTGATGATGATGATGCCAATGATGTAGGTGACGCTGGACGTCATCCTCATCCTCATTATCCTCATCATCTTCTCTCCTCCTCAAATCATCATCCAATAATCAAAAAATAATAATCAAAATAAAATAAACAATAAATAAATAAAAGTAATATTATTGTCGGTGTTGCGGACAAAAATACCATAAACATTCTACTGGTTGGGATTCAGACACACGATCTTCGCGTTTCAGATCAGATGTCTTAACCACTAGACCACCGTGGCAACCTGTAGCGTTTCAGTTCGATACCATGGACGATGCATGGCTGCAATGCGCTTGCGCAAAGCACCTGAATGATCAGAACTTTATTGCTTAGATTGCACCGTACACGGTTCACCATGCCATTTTACTGGTCCATAAGTTCCCAAAAGAGTTTGTGTTCAACGCGAAAAGCACATTAAGATGCCACTAAACAACATACAAACCTCTTCAATTTGGTTTCATCCCTCGTTTCCGTTATTTTTGACGAAAAATCAACGGTGATCCATCGAAACAAAAAAAGAAAAGAAGGGGTGGCTCTCCTTCTTTGTTGTTCAGATGGTGAACCGTGGTTGCATTATCCATCGACATATGGATAGGACCGGTTGCTGTATACCACGGTGGTATAGTGGATAAGAACAACTGTTGTAAACGCGGGGATCGTGGGTTCGAATCCCACCGATTAGAACGTTTGTATCTTTTGTATAAAGGTATTATTTATCACACGTTGGGTAAAATCTACAATAATATTTTATCATTATTATAATTTTTTCCCCAATAATTTCTTTAATTCAACCTTTGGACGCTATTTCATGTTTGGAAACAAACAAAAAACCCCAGAAAACTTAATAATACTACTGTATTAATAAAATAAAAAACTGAAAAAAAAAAAAAAAATAAAAGACAGAAAAAATGGGGACAATATTGGGAATTGTTCACAATTTTCTTGGTTTATCTAGAGATACGTGACCAGACGCGGGCAAACCGCAGTCTTGTCATTGTCTCAAGGACAATACATTGAGGACAAGGCAAGTGATGGTGTTGGTGATCATCTCGTGATGATGATGATGCCAATGATGTGGTGACGCTGGACGTCATCCTCATCCTCATTATCCTCATCATCTTCGTCACTCTCCTCCTCAAAATCATCATCCAATAATCAAAAAATAATAATCAAAAAATAAAATAAACAATAAATAAATAAAAGTAATATTATTGTCGGTGTTGCGGACAAAAATACATAAACATTCTACTTGGTTGGGATTCGAACACACGATCTTCGCGTTTCAGATCAGATGTCTTAACCACTAGACCACCGTGGCAACCTGTAAGCGTTTCCAGTTCGATACCCTTGGACGATGCATGGCTGCAATGCGCTTGCGCAAACACTGAATGATCAGAACTTTGTTGTAGGGTGCACCGTACACGGTTCACCATGCCATTTGGTCCATAAGTTCCCAAAGAGAGTTTGTGTTCAACGCGAAAAGCACATTAAAGATACACAAACAACATACAAGCCTCTTCAATTTGGTTTCATCCCTCGTTCCGTTATTTTGACGAAAATCCAACGGTGATCCATCGAAACAAAAAAAAGAAAAGAAGGGAGTGACTCTCCTTCTTTATTGTTCAGTGGTGAACCGTGGTTACATTATCCATCGACATATGAATGGGACCGAATTGCTGTATACCACGGTGGTATAGTGGATAAGACAACTGTTGTAAAACGCGGGGATCGTGGGTTCGAATCCCACCCGATTAGAACGTTTGTATCTTTTTGTATAAAGAGTATTATTTATCACACGTTAGGGTAAAATCTACAATAATATTTTATCATTATTATAATTTTTTCCCCAAATAATTTTCTTTAATTCAACCTTTGGACGCTATTTCATGTTTGTTAAAAAAAACCAAACACCCCTCCAGATAAAACTTAATAATACTACTGTAGTAATAAAATAAAATAAACTGAAAAAAAAAAAAAAAAAATTCACAAAGACAGACAATAAGCGCATGGATAAAATGGGCATGTCGCTCACATATTATACTACAAGGAATTCAGACATGTCTGAATTTTCTCTTAGTTATCTACGGAGCCGTGACCAGACGCGGGCAAACCGCAGTCTTTGTCATTGTCTCAAGGACAATACATTAAGGGACAAAGGCAAGTGATGGTGTTGGTGATCATCTCGTGATGATGATGATGCCAATGATGTAGTGACGCTGGACGTCATCCTCATCCTCATTATCCTCATCATCTTCGTCCTCTCCTCCTCAAAATCATCATCCAATAATCAAAAATAATAATCAAAAATATAAAATAAACAATAAATAAATAAAAGTAATATTATTGTCGGTGTTGCGGACAAAAATACATAAACATTCTACTTGGTTGGGTTCGAACACACGATCTTCGCATTTCAGATCAGATGTCTTAACCACTAGACCACCGTGGCAATCTGTAAGCGTTTCCAGTTCGATACCCTTGGACGATGCATGGCTGCAATGCGCTTGCGCGCAAAACACAGATGATCAGAACTTTGTTGTAGGGTGCACCGTGCACGGTTCACCATGCCATTTTGGTCCATAAGTTCCCAAAGAGAGTTTGTGTTCAACGCGAAAAGCACATTAAGATACACAAACAACATACAAGCCTCTTCAATTTGGTTTCATCCCTCGTTCCGTTATTTTGACGAAAAATCCAACGGTGATCCATCGAAACAAAAAAAAAAAGAAGGGTGACTCTCCTTCTTTATTGTTCAGTGGTGAACCGTGGTTACATTATCCATCGACATATGAATGGGACCGAATGCTGTATACCACGGTGGTATAGTGGATAAGACAACTGTTGTAAAACGCGGGGATCGTGGGTTCGAATCCCACCGATTAGAACGTTTGTATCTTTTGTATAAAGTATTATTTATCACACGTTAGGGTAAAATCTACAATAATATTTTATCATTATTATAATTTTTCCCCAAATAATTTTCTTTAATTCAACCTTTGGACGCTATTTCATGTTTGGAAACAAAACCAAACACCCCTCAGAAAACTTAATAATACTACTGTAGTAATAAAATAAAATAAACTGAAAAAAAAAAAAAAATTCACAAAGACAGACAATATTATACTACAAGGGAATTCAGACAATCCCGGCCAAATCTCGCTGGGCCCCCCGGCCCCCTGACAATGTTGGCTCTTATTGGGCGGTCTGTGCTCCGGCTGGAGATAACAACATTGGTGGGGGGAGCGGGGGAGCGGAGAGCGGAGAGCGGAGAGCGGGGACAGCGTAGGGTATGTTTATTGTCACGTGTCCCAACTATTTTGGCCGGGATTGTCTGAATTTTCTCTTAGTTTATCTACGGAGCCGTGACCAGACGCGGGCAAACCGCAGTCTTTGTCATTGTCTCAAGGACAATACATTAAGGGACAAGGCAAGTGATGGTGTTGGTGATCATCTCGTGATGATGATGATGCCAATGATGTAGGTGACGCTGGACGTCATCCTCATCCTCATTATCCTCATCATCTTCGTCACTCTCCTCCTCAAAATCATCATCCAATAATCAAAAAATAATAATCAAAAAATAAAATAAACAATAAATAAATAAAAGTAATATTATTGTCGGTGTTGCGGACAAAAATACATAAACATTCTACTTGGTTGGGATTCGAACACACGATCTTCGCATTTCAGATCAGATGTCTTAACCACTAGACCACCGTGGCAACCTGTAAGCGTTTCCAGTTCGATACCCTTGGACGATGCATGGCTGCAATGCGCTTGCGCGCAAAACACAGATGATCAGAACTTTATTGTAGGGTGCACCGTGCACGGTTCACCATGCCATTTTGGTCCATAAGTTCCCAAAGAGAGTTTGTGTTCAACGCGAAAAGCACATTAAGATACACAAACAACATACAAGCCTCTTCAATTTGGTTTCATCCCCTCGTTCCGTTATTTTGACGAAAATCCAACGGTGATCCATCGAAACAAAAAAAGAAAAGAAGGGAGTGACTCTCCTTCTTTATTGTTCAGTGGTGAACCGTGGTTACATTATCCATCGACATATGAATGGGACCGAATTGCTGTATACCACGGTGGTATAGTGGATAAGACAACTGTTGTAAAACGCGGGGATCGTGGGTTCGAATCCCACCCGATTAGAACGTTTGTATCTTTTTGTATAAAGAGTATTATTTATCACACGTTAGGGTAAAATCTACAATAATATTTTATCATTATTATAATTTTTTCCCCAAATAATTTTCTTTAATTCAACCTTTGGACGCTATTTCATGTTTGGGAAACAAAACCAAACACCCCTCCAGATAAAACTTAATAATACTACTGTAGTAATAAAATAAAATAAACTGAAAAAAAAAAAAAAAAAATTCACAAAGACAGACAATAAGCGCATGGATAAAATGGGCATGTCGCTCACATATTATACTACAAGGGAATTCAGACATGTCTGAATTTTCTCTTAGTTTATCTACGGAGCCGTGACCAGACGCGGGCAAACCGCAGTCTTTGTCATTGTCTCAAGGACAATACATTAAGGGACAAGGCAAGTGATGGTGTTGGTGATCATCTCGTGATGATGATGATGCCAATGATGTAGGTGACGCTGGACGTCATCCTCATCCTCATTATCCTCATCATCTTCGTCACTCTCCTCCTCAAAATCATCATCCAATAATCAAAAAATAATAATCAAAAAATAAAATAAACAATAAATAAATAAAAGTAATATTATTGTCGGTGTTGCGGACAAAAATACATAAACATTCTACTTGGTTGGGATTCGAACACACGATCTTCGCATTTCAGATCAGATGTCTTAACCACTAGACCACCGTGGCAACCTGTAAGCGTTTCCAGTTCGATACCCTTGGACGATGCATGGCTGCAATGCGCTTGCGCGCAAAACACAGATGATCAGAACTTTATTGTAGGGTGCACCGTACACGGTTCACCATGCCATTCAGTCCATAAGTTCCCAAAAGAGAGTTTGTGTTCAACGCGAAAAGCACATTAAGATACACAAACAACATACAAGCCTCTTCAATTTGGTTTCATCCCCTCGTTCCGTTATTTTGACGAAAAATCCAACGGTGATCCATCGAAACAAAAAAAAAGAAAAGAAGGGAGTGACTCTCCTTCTTTATTGTTCAGTGGTGAACCGTGGTTACATTATCCATCGACATATGAATGGGACCGAATTGCTGTATACCACGGTGGTATAGTGGATAAGACAACTGTTGTAAAACGCGGGGATCGTGGGTTCGAATCCCACCCGATTAGAACGTTTGTATCTTTTTGTATAAAGAGTATTATTTATCACACGTTAGGGTAAAATCTACAATAATATTTTATCATTATTATAATTTTTTCCCCAAATAATTTTCTTTAATTCAACCTTTGGACGCTATTTCATGTTTGGGAAACAAAACCAAAAACCCCTCCAGAGAAAACTTAATAATACTACTGTAGTAATAAAATAAAATAAACTGAAAAAAAAAAAAAAAAAAATTCACAAAGACAGACAATAAGCGCATGGATAAAATGGGCATGTCGCTCACATATTATAAAAGGGAATTCAGACATGTCTGAATTTTCTCTTAGTTTATCTACGGAGCCGTGACCAGACGCGGGCAAACCGCAGTCTTTGTCATTGTCTCAAGGACAATACATTAAGGGACAAGGCAAGTGATGGTGTTGGTGATCATCTCGTGATGATGATGATGCCAATGATGTAGGTGACGCTGGACGTCATCCTCATCCTCATTATCCTCATCATCTTCGTCACTCTCCTCCTCAAAATCATCATCCAATAATCAAAAAATAATAATCAAAAAATAAAATAAACAATAAATAAATAAAAGTAATATTATTGTCGGTGTTGCGGACAAAAATACATAAACATTCTACTTGGTTGGGATTCGAACACACGATCTTCGCATTTCAGATCAGATGTCTTAACCACTAGACCACCGTGGCAACCTGTAAGCGTTTCCAGTTCGATACCCTTGGACGATGCATGGCTGCAATGCGCTTGCGCGCAAAACACAGATGATCAGAACTTTATTGTAGGGTGCACCGTACACGGTTCACCATGCCATTTTGGTCCATAAGTTCCCAAAAGAGAGTTTGTGTTCAACGCGAAAAGCACATTAAGATACACAAACAACATACAAGCCTCTTCAATTTGGTTTCATCCCCTCGTTCCGTTATTTTGACGAAAAATCCAACGGTGATCCATCGAAACAAAAAAAAAGAAAAGAAGGGAGTGACTCTCCTTCTTTATTGTTCAGTGGTGAACCGTGGTTACATTATCCATCGACATATGAATGGGACCGAATTGCTGTATACCACGGTGGTATAGTGGATAAGACAACTGTTGTAAAACGCGGGGATCGTGGGTTCGAATCCCACCCGATTAGAACGTTTGTATCTTTTTGTATAAAGAGTATTATTTATCACACGTTAGGGTAAAATCTACAATAATATTTTATCATTATTATATTTTTTTTCGCCAAATAATTTTCTTTAATTCAACCTTTGGACGCTATTTCATGTTTGGGAAACAAAACCAAACACCCCTCCAGAGAAAACTTAATAATACTACTGTAGTAATAAAATAAAATAAACTGAAAAAAAAAAAAAAAAATTCACAAAGACAGACAATAAGCGCATGGATAAAATGGGCATGTCGCTCACATATTATACTACAAGGGAATTCAGACATGTCTGAATTTTCTCTTAGTTTATCTACGGAGCCGTGACCAGACGCGGGCAAACCGCAGTCTTTGTCATTGTCTCAAGGACAATACATTAAGGGACAAGGCAAGTGATGGTGTTGGTGATCATCTCGTGATGATGATGATGCCAATGATGTAGGTGACGCTGGACGTCATCCTCATCCTCATTATCCTCATCATCTTCGTCACTCTCCTCCTCAAAATCATCATCCAATAATCAAAAAATAATAATCAAAAAATAAAATAAACAATAAATAAATAAAAGTAATATTATTGTCGGTGTTGCGGACAAAAATACATAAACATTCTACTTGGTTGGGATTCGAACACACGATCTTCGCATTTCAGATCAGATGTCTTAACCACTAGACCACCGTGGCAACCTGTAAGCGTTTCCAGTTCGATACCCTTGGACGATGCATGGCTGCAATGCGCTTGCGCGCAAAACACAGATGATCAGAACTTTGTTGTAGGGTGCACCGTACACGGTTCACCATGCCATTTTGGTCCATAAGTTCCCAAAAGAGAGTTTGTGTTCAACGCGAAAAGCACATTAAGATACACAAACAACATACAAGCCTCTTCAATTTGGTTTCATCCCCTCGTTCCGTTATTTTGACGAAAAAATCCAACGGTGATCCATCGAAACAAAAAAAAGAAAAGAAGGGAGTGACTCTCCTTCTTTATTGTTCAGTGGTGAACCGTGGTTACATTATCCATCGACATATGAATGGGACCGAATTGCTGTATACCACGGTGGTATAGTGGATAAGACAACTGTTGTAAAACGCGGGGATCGTGGGTTCGAATCCCACCCGATTAGAACGTTTGTATCTTTTTGTATAAAGAGTATTATTTATCACACGTTAGGGTAAAATCTACAATAATATTTTATCATTATTATAATTTTTTCCCCAAATAATTTTCTTTAATTCAACCTTTGGACGCTATTTCATGTTTGGGAAACAAAACCAAAAACCCCTCCAGAGAAAACTTAATAATACTACTGTAGTAATAAAATAAAATAAACTGAAAAAAAAAAAAAAAAAAATTCACAAAGACAGACAATATTATACTACAAGGGAATTCAGACAATCCCGGCCAAATCTCGCTGGGCCCCCCGGCCCCCTGACAATGTTGGCTCTTATTGGGCGGTCTGTGCTCCGGCTGGAGATAACAACATTGGTGGGGGGAGCGGGGGAGCAGGGGAGCGGAGAGCGGGGACAGCGTAGGGTATGTTTATTGTCACGTGTCCCAACTATTTTGGCCGGGATTGTCTGAATTTTCTCTTAGTTTATCTACGGAGCCGTGACCAGACGCGGGCAAACCGCAGTCTTTGTCATTGTCTCAAGGACAATACATTAAGGGACAAGGCAAGTGATGGTGTTGGTGATCATCTCGTGATGATGATGATGCCAATGATGTAGGTGACGCTGGACGTCATCCTCATCCTCATTATCCTCATCATCTTCGTCACTCTCCTCCTCAAAATCATCATCCAATAATCAAAAAATAAAATAAACAATAAATAAATAAAAGTAATATTATTGTCGGTGTTGCGGACAAAAATACATAAACATTCTACTTGGTTGGGATTCGAACACACGATCTTCGCATTTCAGATCAGATGTCTTAACCACTAGACCACCGTGGCAACCTGTAAGCGTTTCCAGTTCGATACCCTTGGACGATGCATGGCTGCAATGCGCTTGCGCGCAAAACACAGAATGATCAGAACTTTATTGTAGGGTGCACCGTACACGGTTCACCATGCCATTTTGGTCCATAAGTTCCCAAAAGAGAGTTTGTGTTCAACGCGAAAAGCACATTAAGATACACAAACAACATACAAGCCTCTTCAATTTGGTTTCATCCCCTCGTTCCGTTATTTTGACGAAAAATCCAACGGTGATCCATCGAAACAAAAAAGAAAAGAAGGGAGTGACTCTCCTTCTTTATTGTTCAGTGGTGAACCGTGGTTACATTATCCATCGACATATGAATGGGACCGAATTGCTGTATACCACGGTGGTATAGTGGATAAGACAACTGTTGTAAAACGCGGGGATCGTGGGTTCGAATCCCACCCGATTAGAACGTTTGTATCTTTTTGTATAAAGAGTATTATTTATCACACGTTAGGGTAAAATCTACAATAATATTTTATCATTATTATAATTTTTTCCCCAAATAATTTTCTTTAATTCAACCTTTGGACGCTATTTCATGTTTGGGAAACAAAACCAAACCCCTCAGAAAACTTAATAATACTACTGTAGTAATAAAATAAAATAAACTGAAAAAAAAATTTAAAAAAATTCACAAAGACAGACAATAAGCGCATGGATAAAATGGGCATGTCGCTCACATATTATACTACAAGGGAATTCAGACATGTCTGAATTTTCTCTTAGTTTATCTACGGAGCCGTGACCAGACGCGGGCAAACCGCAGTCTTTGTCATTGTCTCAAGGACAATACATTAAGGGACAAGGCAAGTGATGGTGTTGGTGATCATCTCGTGATGATGATGATGCCAATGATGTAGGTGACGCTGGACGTCATCCTCATCCTCATTATCCTCATCATCTTCGTCACTCTCCTCCTCAAAATCATCATCCAATAATCAAAAAATAATAATCAAAAAATAAAATAAACAATAAATAAATAAAAGTAATATTATTGTCGGTGTTGCGGACAAAAATACATAAACATTCTACTTGGTTGGGATTCGAACACACGATCTTCGCATTTCAGATCAGATGTCTTAACCACTAGACCACCGTGGCAACCTGTAAGCGTTTCCAGTTCGATACCCTTGGACGATGCATGGCTGCAATGCGCTTGCGCGCAAAACACAGATGATCAGAACTTTATTGTAGGGTGCACCGTACACGGTTCACCATGCCATTTGGTCCATAAGTTCCCAAAAGAGAGTTTGTGTTCAACGCGAAAAGCACATTAAGATACACAAACAACATACAAGCCTCTTCAATTTGGTTTCATCCCCTCGTTCCGTTATTTTGACGAAAAATCCAACGGTGATCCATCGAAACAAAAAAAAGAAAAGAAGGGAGTGACTCTCCTTCTTTATTGTTCAGTGGTGAACCGTGGTTACATTATCCATCGACATATGAATGGGACCGAATTGCTGTATACCACGGTGGTATAGTGGATAAGACAACTGTTGTAAAACGCGGGGATCGTGGGTTCGAATCCCACCCGATTAGAACGTTTGTATCTTTTTGTATAAAGAGTATTATTTATCACACGTTAGGGTAAAATCTACAATAATATTTTATCATTATTATAATTTTTCCCCAAATAATTTTCTTTAATTCAACCTTTGGACGCTATTTCATGTTTGGGAAACAAAACCAAACACCCCTCAGGAGAAAACTTAATAATACTACTGTAGTAATAAAATAAAATAAACTGAAAAAAAAAAAAAAAAAAATTCACAAAGACAGACAATAAGCGCATGGATAAAATGGGCATGTCGCTCACATATTATACTACAAGGGAATTCAGACATGTCTGAATTTTCTCTTAGTTTATCTACGGAGCCGTGACCAGACGCGGGCAAACCGCAGTCTTTGTCATTGTCTCAAGGACAATACATTAAGGGACAAGGCAAGTGATGGTGTTGGTGATCATCTCGTGATGATGATGATGCCAATGATGTAGGTGACGCTGGACGTCATCCTCATCCTCATTATCCTCATCATCTTCGTCACTCTCCTCCTCAAAATCATCATCCAATAATCAAAAAATAATAATCAAAAAATAAAATAAACAATAAATAAATAAAAGTAATATTATTGTCGGTGTTGCGGACAAAAATACATAAACATTCTACTTGGTTGGGATTCGAACACACGATCTTCGCATTTCAGATCAGATGTCTTAACCACTAGACCACCGTGGCAACCTGTAAGCGTTTCCAGTTCGATACCCTTGGACGATGCATGGCTGCAATGCGCTTGCGCGCAAAACACAGATGATCAGAACTTTATTGTAGGGTGCACCGTACACGGTTCACCATGCCATTTTGGTCCATAAGTTCCCAAAAGAGAGTTTGTGTTCAACGCGAAAAGCACATTAAGATACACAAACAACATACAAGCCTCTTCAATTTGGTTTCATCCCCTCGTTCCGTTATTTTGACGAAAAATCCAACGGTGATCCATCGAAACAAAAAAAAAGAAAAGAAGGGAGTGACTCTCCTTCTTTATTGTTCAGTGGTGAACCGTGGTTACATTATCCATCGACATATGAATGGGACCGAATTGCTGTATACCACGGTGGTATAGTGGATAAGACAACTGTTGTAAAACGCGGGGATCGTGGGTTCGAATCCCACCCGATTAGAACGTTTGTATCTTTTTGTATAAAGAGTATTATTTATCACACGTTAGGGTAAAATCTACAATAATATTTTATCATTATTATAATTTTTTCCCCAAATAATTTTCTTTAATTCAACCTTTGGACGCTATTTCATGTTTGGGAAACAAAACCAAACACCCCTCCAGAGAAAACTTAATAATACTACTGTAGTAATAAAATAAAATAAACTGAAAAAAAAAAGTAAAAAAGACAATATTATACAAAGACAGACAATCCCGGCCAAATCTCGCTGGGCCCCCCGGCCCCCTGACAATGTTGGCTCTTATTGGGCGGTCTGTGCTCCGGCTGGAGATAACAACATTGGTGGGGGGGGGGGGGGAGCGGAGAGCGGAGACAGCGTAGGGTATGTTTATTGTCACGTGTCCCAACTATTTTGGCCGGGATTGTCTGAATTTTCTCTTAGTTTATCTACGGAGCCGTGACCAGACGCGGGCAAACCGCAGTCTTTGTCATTGTCTCAAGGACAATACATTAAGGGACAAGGCAAGTGATGGTGTTGGTGATCATCTCGTGATGATGATGATGCCAATGATGTAGGTGACGCTGGACGTCATCCTCATCCTCATTATCCTCATCATCTTCGTCACTCTCCTCCTCAAAATCATCATCCAATAATCAAAAAATAATAATCAAAAAATAAAATAAACAATAAATAAAATAAAAGTAATATTATTGTCGGTGTTGCGGACAAAAATACATAAACATTCTACTTGGTTGGGATTCGAACACACGATCTTCGCATTTCAGATCAGATGTCTTAACCACTAGACCACCGTGGCAACCTGTAAGCGTTTCCAGTTCGATACCCTTGGACGATGCATGGCTGCAATGCGCTTGCGCGCAAAACACAGATGATCAGAACTTTATTGTAGGGTGCACCGTACACGGTTCACCATGCCATTTTGGTCCATAAGTTCCCAAAAGAGAGTTTGTGTTCAACGCGAAAAGCACATTAAGATACACAAACAACATACAAGCCTCTTCAATTTGGTTTCATCCCCTCGTTCCGTTATTTTGACGAATAATCCTTCGGTGATCCATCGAAACAAAAAAAGAAAAGAAGGGTGACTCTCCTTCTTTATTGTTCAGTGGTGAACCGTGGTTACATTATCCATCGACATATGAATGGGACCGAATTGCTGTATACCACGGTGGTATAGTGGATAAGACAACTGTTGTAAAACGCGGGGGATCGTGGGTTCGAATCCACCGATTAGAACGTTTGTATCTTTTGTATAAAGGTATTATTTATCACACGTTAGGGTAAAATCTACAATAATATTTTATCATTATTATAATTTTTTCCCCAAATAATTTTCTTTAATTCAACCTTTGGACGCTATTTCATGTTTGGAAACAAAACCAAACACCTCAGAAAACTTAATAATACTACTGTAGTAATAAAATAAAATAAACTGAAAAAAAAAAAAAAAAAATTCACAAAGACAGACAATAAGCGCATGGATAAAATGGGCATGTCGCTCACATATTATACTACAATGGAATTCAGACATGTCTGAATTTTCTCTTAGTTTATCTACGGAGCCGTGACCAGACGCGGGCAAACCGCAGTCTTTGTCATTGTCTCAAGGACAATACATTAAGGGACAAGGCAAGTGATGGTGTTGGTGATCATCTCGTGATGATGATGATGCCAATGATGTAGGTGACGCTGGACGTCATCCTCATCCTCATTATCCTCATCATCTTCGTCACTCTCCTCCTCAAAATCATCATCCAATAATCAAAAAATAATAATCCAAAATAAAATAAACAATAAATAAATAAAAGTAATATTATTGTCGGTGTTGCGGACAAAAATACATAAACATTCTACTTGGTTGGGATTCAGACACACACGATCTTCGCATTTCAGATCAGATGTCTTAACCACTAGACCACCGTGGCAACCTGTAAGCGTTTCCAGTTCGATACCCTTGGACGATGCATGGCTGCAATGCGCTTGCGCGCAAAACACAGATGATCAGAACTTTATTGTAGGGTGCACCGTACACGGTTCACCATGCCATTTTGGTCCATAAGTTCCCAAAAGAGAGTTTGTGTTCAACGCGAAAAGCACATTAAGATACACAAACAACATACAAGCCTCTTCAATTTGGTTTCATCCCCTCGTTCCGTTATTTTGACGAAAAATCCAACGGTGATCCATCGAAACAAAAAAAAAGAAAAGAAGGGAGTGACTCTCCTTCTTTATTGTTCAGTGGTGAACCGTGGTTACATTATCCATCGACATATGAATGGGACCGAATTGCTGTATACCACGGTGGTATAGTGGATAAGACAACTGTTGTAAAACGCGGGGATCGTGGGTTCGAATCCCACCCGATTAGAACGTTTGTATCTTTTTGTATAAAGAGTATTATTTATCACACGTTAGGGTAAAATCTACAATAATATTTTATCATTATTATAATTTTTTTCCCCAAATAATTTTCTTTAATTCAACCTTTGGACGCTATTTCATGTTTGGGAAACAAAACCAAACACCCCTCCAGAGAAAACTTAATAATACTACTGTAGTAATAAAATAAAATAAACTGAAAAAAAAAAAAAAAATTCACAAAGACAGACAATAAGCGCATGGATAAAATGGGCATGTCGCTCACATATTATACTACAAGGGAATTCAGACATGTCTGAATTTTCTCTTAGTTTATCTACGGAGCCGTGACCAGACGCGGGCAAACCGCAGTCTTTGTCATTGTCTCAAGGACAATACATTAAGGGACAAGGCAAGTGATGGTGTTGGTGATCATCTCGTGATGATGATGATGCCAATGATGTAGGTGACGCTGGACGTCATCCTCATCCTCATTATCCTCATCATCTTCGTCACTCTCCTCCTCAAAATCATCATCCAATAATCAAAAAATAATAATCAAAAAATAAAATAAACAATAAATAAATTAAAAGTAATATTATTGTCGGTGTTGCGGACAAAATACATAAACATTCTACTTGGTTGGGATTCGAACACACGATCTTCGCATTTCAGATCAGATGTCTTAACCACTAGACCACCGTGGCAACCTGTAAGCGTTTCCAGTTCGATACCCTTGGACGATGCATGGCTGCAATGCGCTTGCGCGCAAAACACAGATGATCAGAACTTTATTGTAGGGTGCACCGTACACGGTTCACCATGCCATTTGGTCCATAAGTTCCCAAAAGAGAGTTTGTGTTCAACGCGAAAAGCACATTAAGATACACAAACAACATACAAGCCTCTTCAATTTGGTTTCATCCCTCGTTCCGTTATTTTGACGAAAAATCAACGGTGATCCATCGAAACAAAAAAAGAAAAGAAGGAGTGACTCTCCTTCTTTGTTGTTCAGTGGTGAACCGTGGTTACATTATCCATCGACATATGAATGGGACCGGTGCTGTATACCACGGTGGTATAGTGGATAAGACAACTGTTGTAAAACGCGGGGATCGTGGTTCGAATCCACCGATTAGAACGTTTGTATCTTTTGTATAAAGTATTATTTATCACACGTTAGGGTAAAATCTACAATAATATTTTATCATTATTATAATTTTTTCCCCAAATAATTTTCTTTAATTCAACCTTTGGACGCTATTTCATGTTTGGAAACAAAACCAAACACCCCTCCAGAAAAACTTAATAATACTACTGTAATAAAAATAAAATAAACTGAAAAAAAAAAAAAAAAATTCACAAAGACAGACAATAAGCGCATGGATAAAATGGGCATGTCGCTCACATATTATACTACAAGGAATTCAGACATGTCTGAATTTTCTCTGGTTATCTACAGGAGCCGTGACCAGACGCGGGCAAACCGCAGTCTTTGTCATTGTCTCAAGGACAATACATTAAGGGACAAGGCAAGTGATGGTGTTGGTGATCATCTCGTGATGATGATGCCAATGATGTAGGTGACGCTGGACGTCATCCTCATCCTCATTATCCTCATCATCTTCGTCACTCTCCTCCTCAAAATCATCATCCAATAATCAAAAAATAATAATCAAAAAATAAAATAAACAATAAATAAATAAAAGTAATATTATTGTCGGTGTTGCCGGACAAAATACATAAACATTCTACTTGGTTTGGGATTCAGACACGATCTTCGCATTTCAGATCAGATGTCTTAACCACTAGACCACCGTGGCAACCTGTAAGCGTTTCCAGTTCGATACCCTTGGACGATGCATGGCTGCAATGCGCTTGCGCGCAAAACACAGATGATCAGAACTTTATTGTAGGGTGCACCGTACGGTTCACCATGCCATTTGGCATTACTTTATGCAGTCGCAACTTCTACAAGTGCAACCACTTAATAAAAAGTATGTTCGAAACAATCGTATGACAAAAATCCCTTAAACTAAAAATAAAAATAATAATGGACAACCTGGTATCGAACGATTGTAAAAATACTGTATAATATTATATTATTCCAATTAATAGTTTTTATACCCGAAAATAAAATTAAAAAATAAAACGAAATAAACACCCTGACCACGCGGGAATTTCTTTAAAGGGGACGGGGAACGACGTTTTACTGACATGGGGATCTTTAGAGGTGACCCACTTTTATGATCAAATAACAATAATATATCAATAAATAAATTTTTTACCCCTTATGCACGTAAATAATAAAATAAAATATGTGCATTACTTTAAGTTGCACATTGTTATTAGACCGTGGCCCCTTTCTTCAAGGGGCGAGGTACTGTTAGTCACTTTCCATCCAAAAACCATAAAAACTAATTATGCGTGAAAAAATAGAAAAGATCCTTATCTAATAAGAATAGGCTAATTAACCAGATTTATATGACTTCTGACATGAAATTTTAAAAAAAACAAGACTGAAGACACACATAAAAGAAAATTTTTAATACGGAAGATTGTTAGATATGGAACGGAACTTGTACGGTGCCGCACCACTTCTTTTATATAAATAAATTTAAAATTAAATATTTCACAATATTAAACTCAATAAATCAAAAAAAAAAGAGAATCATAATCTGAAAGATCTATTTTCACGTTCCGCAATTGCGTGCAAAAGAAAGCGGGTCTCGTATCCATGTTAGCAGTTCACAAAAAACCTATTTAATAATCCATACAATAGGTGGAAAAAAAAGGTTTCATCCGTAACTGTATATAATATCTTATCAATTAAATTCCTAACACTGATTCTTTGAAAATCCATAATCAATTTAAAATAAAAATCATGGTCTTTGACAAAAAAATAAATAGTAAATCCCAAAATTTGGACATATAACAACAGATGGAACCGTGGAATGTTGGGTCTTCGATCCTTTTTCAAAAAAATATTAATAAATATTTTTTATACCTCGGGAAACACCTTAGATAAGACGGAAAATGAAAATGACAGTGTAACGTCAATTTTATCCAATCCTCATTAGTTAAATTGAAAACAAAAGAGTCCCCATAGATGTTTTTTCGTACCACACTGTGGGAAAAGGAAGAGGGTACTGATGGTCAATAAAAGGTACTTAATATCCTTGTCCAATTACAATAATTCCAAAAAAAATATTTTTGTTTGGAAACATCCGATAATACAATCATATGAAGAACACGAAGAGGTACCCACTTTTTTGAAGTGCAACTATTTACCAACCATGATTTGCTTAAAGTTTGACAACATTGGAACAAAATCCATAAAATAAAAAACAGTTATTCATCCTTTTTAAAAAATTTCAAAAATCCCAAAACATATAAAAAAAATACTCTCCTTTTTATTTTAACCTTTTAAATTTCTTTCGACAAAGGAAAAAGGCTTCTTGTGGTATAGTGGATAAATTTGTTTAACAAGGATGATTGGGTCAACCTCAAAGGTCTATTTAGAAAGTTAACCCTTTGGGAAAATCACATAATTTTTTATTTATAATTTCCCAATAATTTTTATTCAACTTGAAAAAATATTTTAAAAAAAAAACTTTCCGAAAACTTAAATCTACTTAAATTATTAAAAAAAAAAAAAATTCAAAGCAAAGTAAACCAAAAAATAAAACGAAATTTTAAACTTTAATTTTCAAGGAAATTTCGTGAGGAAAAGGTTTGGCAAAGAAAAAAGGGGAACGGCAGTAATTGTTTTGGTCATCCCAACATTGGAGGGTTATTTCCAAACTATTACCCAGTTGGTAATATTTCATATCTCAAAAAATAATCCGAAACAATAAAAAATTATATCTCGTGTTAAAAAAAAATCAACTATATATAAATAATTTCCTAAAAATTAAAATAAAACTTTTAAAAGCTGGATAAATACGTCAAATTAAGTTTAGTTTTGGTTGGAAATTAATAAAAATTTTTGATGGGTGCAACCAACTTTTCTTTTTTCATAGTCAAGTTTTTTTAACAAACCCAGACGAACAGGGAACGCTGTTCAATAAACCTTTTCCCATTTTTTAAAATTAAATACAAATAAAAAAAAAACCCCAAAATTTTTTCATCGAAAATTGGTTCATAACAAAGCAATTGGTCCCCCGGTGACTTGGAAAGGGTGCCAGAACCGACAAAGGGAAAATGCCGTTAGTTGATATTGAACATGTTAAGGAGTCGAATCCAGATTTTTTATGGTAAAGATTTTTGTCCCCATTTTGGGAACAAGAAAATTGTTCTTAGATATTCCCTTTTAATTAATATTAAAAAACAAAATTCTATCCTAAATACAAGAATAAGATATCGAAATAAAAAACAATTCAAAATCAATAATTGTATAATGGAACAAAATTAAAACCCATTAACGTTGCATTTCAAAATTAACCTGGAACTGGTTTGTATTTTAATTAGGTAATGGACGTGTACTTTTTCAATCCATACTTTTTTTGACACTCATTAAACAAAATATCTCAAATATTAATACAAAAAATAATACACAAAAAAAACATATTTTATCCTCATAATTTTCATTCAAATACATAAATAAAAAATTGTAAAAATTATTTTCCACCAAACCCAAACAAATTTGCATTGAAGTATCTGTACCAGTATATGTTGCCACGTGAAAAAGAAGAGTTTGTCGGACGAGTCTTTTTTAAATTTTTCCCAAAATAAAAATTTTTTTTTAAAAAAATCAAATAATCATAAAAAAAAATGTTTTGTCCTTTTCATTAAAACAACTGGTAACAAATTTTATTTAAATAAATTTAAGGTACTGAAAATAAGGACTAATGTATCCTGATAGGGAGAATACTGTGAATGTTTTGATGGGGTTGCAACGTTAATTTTAATATATTTACTAAAAGTATTTTCAACCAAATTTTATTTTAAAAATAATTCCCTTTTTAATTTATCTTTTATAATACTAAATCCCAAAAAATTAAAAAACATTATTAAAAAAACAAAACAAATAAAAAGAATATAATGTGGTTAAATATGGAAAATTAAATTAAAAAACCAAATTGGTCGATCCAAGTTTAACATTACAATGGAACGGAAGTCTTTAACGGTAAGGACATTGGGTTTTTGGGAAACCCAAATGATGTTTATTCAAGTCCTGATTCTCGGGTACATCCCTCAAGCATTTCTACTAGATAAATTAAAACAATAAAATATTTATACCCCAAAAATAAAAAATATCAGGTGAACAAATAATAAAAATAGTGTCTTCTCTAATCTAAGACAATTTCCCACCAAACTATTTTAAGGTTATTACCAGGTGGGAATAATGTTTCTACCCGTGGAAACTTTGGGGCGTGCTTCATCAATTTATTAAAGTAACTTCTTATTGACATAATTCAAAAATCTTCAATAAAAATAAGCTTTTTTTCCCAAAATCAACATCATTCGATAATAAAAACTGTTCAAAAAATAAAAAAAGGGCAACATAACCTCTCATTGAAATCCGATTTTTACAAGTTGGGGCCGAAAAATAAAGGGTTTTTCCCGTAATGTTTGAACGGGAAGTGGAACAGTTGGAACTAGATAAGTTAAAAATTTTTAACTGATTTCTATTCTTTTTGAATCATGCCCAAAACGACTTTCAAAAACAATAACCTTTAGGAAAAAAATATTATAATATAAAAAATGAAATATTTGACAGGCCCCCCTTTTAAACGCTGGACTTAATCTCTTAAATTCATCTATAATAAAAATTTAAAAAAGTAGCAAAAAAATAAATTATGTGGTTTTGCAAATCAAACACTGGTTGTTTATTTTCAACAAAGGGGCGAGGGCAACTACCTATCTTTAAGTTCAAAGAAATTAAAGGGCCAAGGCATGCATAAGGAAGTGATGATGTGTCAATGATGAGTGAGCTGACATGATCTCATCTCATCTTCATCCCGCATTTCCAAAACATCATAATATCAAAAATAATCAAAAAAAAAAAAAATAAATAATTTTTTCGGTTTACAAAAATAAAATTCTAGGTGGATCGACACACGATTTCGCTTTCAGTGATTCTTAACCACAACCAATGGCAACCTGAAGCGTTCCATTCGATACCCTGGACGATGCATGGCTGCAATGGCGCGGCAAACACAGATGATGGTTTGAATGGGCTCCTTAATTCATCTTAATATAAGTCCAAAGGGGTTTTGTTCAACGCAAAACTTTAAAATACACAAAACAAAATCTTCAATTTGGTTTCATCCCTGTTCCGTATTTTGACGAAAAACCAGTGCCATCAAACAAAAAGAAAAAGGGAACCTCTTTAAAATTGAACCGGTTACATTATCCATCGACTATGAATGGGACCGCTGTGCGCCGGGAAGATAAAGCGTTTAGAAACCATTGACGTTTGATCTGTGAATTTTTTTATAAAAATTTTCAATTTTTACATTTATAATTTTTAATTCAATTTCCTTATTTTGGGAAAACCAAACCATTAGAAAATTTAATCTATGATAATAATAAATAAGAGAAAAAAAAAAAATTAAAAATAAATTAAAATGGCATTCCATATTTACCATTGAACATGCCTAATTCTCTCCAGTATCAACAGATACAGGGGGAAAAAATTTTTATTTAAACAACATAGACAAAGGTGTTGGATAATTTTAGTCATGTATTGAAGTTGTATTCGCATTTCTCATATCGGCCTGGACTCCTCCAAACCCTAATAAAATCATATCCAACAAAATAAAAATATAGAATTTTGGGGTTTGGGAAAAAATATTCTACTGGTGGCATCAAACACTTTCCCTAATCATGTTAAACACAACCAACCCTATTTCATTCGATCCTTCGTATTTGGGGGGGTCACAAAAAAAGAACTTTTGTAGGGTGCCCCTAACGTTCATCGTTAAGTCATGTTCCAAAAAGTTCTTTGCCAATACATTAAATACGAAACAACTTCAACCCTTAATTGGTTCAACCCTGTAACTTATTTGACTTTAAAAAAATAAGACTGAAAAAATAAAAAGGGTTGCTTCATTTATTTAAAGAACCTGGTACATTTGTACAGTGTGATAACCAATGCTTAAAACGGTGATAGGAAACACCTGGTAAAACAGTCTGATCAGAGAATTATTTTAAAAGGGAAAATTAAAATTTAAAATATTTTCTATATATTTTCAAATTATTTTTTTTAATTTACTATTTTGGGAAAAATAATATAAAAAAACTATAATGAAAAATAAAAAATAAATAAAAAAATAAATTCATAAAAAGGACAATAAGGAAAAATCACATCCCTTATTAACGGGATCAAATTCAA
Source organism: Zoroaster sp. YZ-2022 (assembly GCA_029582265.1). Lineage (NCBI taxonomy): Eukaryota > Metazoa > Echinodermata > Asteroidea > Forcipulatida > Zoroasteridae > Zoroaster > Zoroaster sp. YZ-2022. The sequence continues at coordinate 19,030,253 of CM055830.1, forward strand.
TTTTTATTATAAAAAAGGAAAGCAAGTTTGTATGGTGTGGCAATATGATAGAAAGAAGGGGTTGGTGATCCTCATGTTATCCAATCTGGAAACCCCTCAAATCTCACCATTTCTATACTTCAACAAACATAAAATCAAAATATTTAAATAAGAAATAAATAAAATTATTTTGTTTGTCACTCTCATAAAAATGTTAACAACTAATTTAATTTCATAGCTTACACTCAATTTTTCATGATTCACTTACTCATGAACGTTTCCCAAAAATCCAGGGCCAAAAGGGGTTCACTTATTGCTGCAAATTCCAAAGTTTGGTCAAAAACAAGTTGAAAAGGAAAACCACATATTTGTCAACCAAAGAATTTTTTTTTCGGAATTAAAACACGACTCTCAATATATGGTACTTGTTATATCAATTGAACCTGACGTTAAATGAAAGAATAGACAACTTTTAAAAAGGTATTTTACACCTTAAAACAATGTTAACATATAATTTAAGAAATTTCTAAAAATTATCATTTAGGAATCCCCTTTAAAATAATTTTTATCCTTTAATAAAATTGAAAAAAAATCCAGAAACTAAATTAAAATACTTATTTAAAAATCAAAATTTTCTAAGAAAATAAATAAAAAAGGGAGGGACGAAAAAGGGGAAACCAGATTTAGCTGGTTAATTTTATGACCGCCCTTGGCAACAAAATTTGCATTTTAATGTTGTGGAAAAACCAGTAGGGGTTGTCATCACCATGGATTTTTAAATGTAAATATGGAGTGATCACTATGATCTATATCCCTTTGTACTTGACCCTTCCCAATATCTCACATCACTATTTCCTAAAAATAACAATAATTAAATAAAGAAAAAACAAAAAAGGAAATAAAGAAATTTTATTGGAGATTGAAAAATCCTTCCAAAAGTACATTGAACTTGGGCAATCATCGGTCAACCTGGACACCAGCTGTACCATTGGGCAAGCACAGTACATATTTTTGTATCACGTAAATTTTTGCTCAATTTTAAAAGATTTCCAAAAAATAATTGGTAAAACACTTAGTTTCACAAAAAACATAATTAATAAACCTTCCTTATATTGGAAAATAACGGTGATACTTTAAAAGAGGGGACTGTTCTGTATACGGGTAACGGTTACTTCAAGATATCTGGGAACCGGTGGTATAGTGGATAAGACAATTTTAACGATCTGGTTCAACCTTGATAAACTTTTTGTATAAATAATTTACCAGTAAATTTCTAATTTTTATATATTTCAAAAAATTTTTCACAAATTACATTCTTTATAAAAAATAAAAAAAAAAATAATAATCCCAAGTAATGAAAATAACTAAGAAAAAAAAATAAAAGAAAAGTTAAAAAGGATGGACAATGGGCATGTCGCCGATATTATAATACAAGGGAATTCAGACATGTCTGAATTTCTCTTAGTTTATCTACGGAGCTGTGACCAGATCGCGGGCAAACCGCAGTCTTTGTCTTTGTCTCATGACAACACATTAAGGGCCGTAAGGTGCGATGGTGTTGGTGATCATTCTGTGATGATGATGATGCTAATGATGCAGGTGACGCTGACGTCATCCTCATCCTCATTATCCTCATCATCTTCGTCATCTCTCTCTCCTCAAAAAATCATCATCCAATAACTGCAACAATTATCAAAAATAAAACAACAACAAATAAAAGTAATATTATTGTCGGTGTTGCGGACAAAATACATAAACATTCTACTTGGTTTGGATTCAGATTCATACATACGATCTCCGCATTTCAGATCAGATGTCTTAACCACTAGACATTCACCGTGGCAACCGGCAAGTTCCCCAGTTCGATACCCTTGGACGATGCATAGCTTATTGCAATGCGCTTGCGCGCAAACACTGTAGATGATCAGAACTTTATTGCAGGGTGCACCAGTACACGGTTCACCATGCCATTCTGGTCCATAAGTTCCCAAAAGAGAGTTTGTGTTCAACATGAAAAGTACATTAAGATACACAAACAACTTATACAAAGCCTTCTTTAATTTGGTTTCATCCTCATTCCGTGTATTTTTGGCGAAAATCCAACGGTGGATCCGATCAAAACCAATAAAGAAGGAAGGAGTGACTCTCCTTCTTTTATTAGTTCAGTGGTGAACCGTGGTTTACATTATCCATCGACATATGAATTGGACCCGAATTGGTGTATACCACGGTGGTATAGGGGATAAGACAATCACTGTTGTAGCAAAACGCGTGGGATCGTGGGGTTCGAATCCCACCCGATTAGAACGTTTCGTATCTTTGTATGTATAAGAAGGTATAATTTATCACGCGTTAGGGTAAAATCCACAATAATATTTTATCATTATTATAATTTTTCCCAAATAATTTTCTTTAATTCAACCTTTGACGCTATTTCATGTTTGGGAAACAAAACCAAACACCCTCCAGAGAAACTTAATAATGCTACTGTAGTAATAAAATAAAATAAACTGAAAAAATAAAATAAAATTCACAAAGACAGACAATAAGCGCATGGATAAATGGCATGTCGCTCATATTATATTACAAGGAATTCAGACATGTCTGAATTTTCTTTTCTGTTTATCTACGGAGCCGTGACCAGACGCGGGCAAACCACCAGTCTTTGTCTTTGTCTCAAGGACAATACATTAAGGGACAAGGCAAGTGATGGTGTTAGTGATCATCTCGATGATGATGATGCCAATGATGTAGGTGACGCTGGACGTCATCCTCATCCTCATTATCCTCATCATCTTCGTCACCTCCTCCTCAAAATCATCATCCAATAATCAAAAACGTAATTATCAAAAATAAAATAAACAATAAATAAATAAAAGTAATATTATTGTGTGAATGCAGACAAAAATACACAAACATTCTACTTGGTTGGGATTCGAACATACGATCTCCGCATTTCAGATCAGATGTCTTAACCACTAGACCACCGTGGCAACCTGCAAGCCTTCCCAGTTCGATACCCTTGGACGATGCATGATGCAATGCGCTTGCGCGCAAAACACAGATGATCAGAACTTTATTGTAAGGTGCACCGTACACGGTTCACCATGCCATTTTGGTCCATAAGTTCCCAAAAGAGAGTTTGTGTTCAACGCGGCACATTAAGATACACAAACAACATACAAGCCTCTTTAATTTGGTTTCATCCTCATTCCGTTATTTTGGCGAAAATCCAACGGTGATCCATCGAAACCATAAAGAAAGGAAGGGAGTGACTCCTTCTTTATTGTTCAGTGGTGAGAACCGTGGTTACATTATCCATCGACATATGAATGGGACCGAACTGGTGTATACCACGGTGGTATAGTGGATAAGACAACTGTTGTAAAGACAGGGATCGTGGGTTCGAATCCCACCCGATTAGAACGTTTGTATCTTTTTGTATAAAGAGTATAATTTATCACACGTTAGGGTAAATCTACAATAATATTTTATCATTATTATAATTTTTTCCCAAATAATTTTCTTTAATTCAACCTTGACGCTATTTCATGTTTGAAACAAAACCAACATCAGAAAACTTAATAATGCTACTGTAGTAATAAAAAATAAACTGAAAAAAAAAAAATTACAAGACAGACAATAAGCGCATGGATAAAATGGGCATGTCGCTCACATATTATACTACAAGGGAATTCAGAATATCTACGGAGCCGTGACCAGACGCGGGCAAACCGCAGTCTTTGTCTTTGTCTCAAGGACAATACATTAAGGGACAAGGCAAGTGATGGTGTTGGTGATCATCTCGTGATGATGATGATGCCAATGATGTGGTGACGCTGGACGTCATCCTCATCCTCATTATCTCATCATCTTCGTCACTCTCCTCCTCAAAATCATCATCCAATAATCAAAAAATAATTATCAAAAAATAAAATAAACAATAAATAAATAAAAGTAATATTATTGTCGGTGTTGCGGACAAAAATACATAAACATTCTACTTGGTTGGGATTCGAACATACGATCTCCGCATTTCAGATCAGATGTCTTAACCACTAGACCACCGTGGCAACCTGCAAGCGTTCCCAGTTCGATACCCTGGACGATGCATGGCTGCAATGCGCTTGCGCGCAAAACACAGATGATCAGAACTTTATTGTAGGGTGCACCGCACACGGTTCACCATGCCATTTTTGGTCCATAAGTTCCCAAAAGAGAGTTTGTGTTCAACGCGAAAAGCACATTAAGATACAAACAACATACAAGCTCTTTAATTTGGTTTCATCCTCATTCCGTTATTTTGGCGAAAATCCAACGGTGATCCATCGAAACCAATAAAGAAAGCTGAAGGAGTGACTCTCCTCTTTATTGTTCAGTGGTGAACCGTGGTTACATTATCCATCGACATATGAATGGGACTGAACTGGTATACCACGGTGGTATAGTGATAAGACAACTGTTGTAAAACGCGGGATCGTGGGTTCTGAATCCCACCCGATTAGAACGTTTTGTATCTTTTGTATAAAGAGTATAATTATCACACGTTAGGTAAAATCTACAATAATATTTTATCATTATTATAATTTTTTTCCCCAAATAATTTTCTTTAATTCAACCTTTGGACGCTATTTCACAAGTTTGGGAAACAAAACCAAACACCCTCCAGAGAAAACTTAATAATGCTACTGTAGTAATAAAATAAAATAAACTGAAAAAATAGCTGAAAATTCACAAAGACAGACAATAAGCGCATGGATAAAATGGGCATGTCGCTCACATATTATACTACAAGGGAATCAGACATGTCTGAATTTTCTAGTTTATCTACGGAGCTGTGACCAGACGCGGGCAAACTGCAGTCTTTGTCTTTGTCTCAAGGACAATACATTAAGGGACAAGGCAAGTGATGGTGTTGGTGATTATTCGTGATGATGATGATGCCAATGATGTAGGTGACGCTGGACGTCATCCTCATCCTCATTATCCTCATCATCTTCGTCACTCTCCCCAAAATCATCATCCATCAATCAAAATAATTATCAAAAATAAACAAACAATAACAACAAAAGTAATATTATTGGTGTTGCGGACAAAATACATAAACATTCTACTTGGTTGGGATGAACATACGATCTCCGCATTTCAGATCAGATGTCTTAACCACTAGACCACCGTGGCAACCTGCAAGCGTTCCCAGTTCGATACCCTTGGACGATGCATGGTTGCAATGCGCTTGCGCGCAAAACACAGATGATCAGAACTTTATTGTAGGCGCACTGCACACGGTTCACCGCGCCATTTTGGTCCATAAGTTCCCAAAAGAGTTTGTGTTCAACGCGAAAAGCACATTAAGATACACAAACAACATACAAGTTTCTTTTAATTTGGTTTCATCCCTCATTCCGTTATTTATGAAAATCCAACGGTGATCCATCGAAACCAATAAAGAAAGGAAGGGAGTGACTTCTTCTTTATTGTTCAGTGGTGAACCGTGTTACATTATCCATCGACATATGAATGGGACCGAACTGGTGTATACCACGGTGGTATAGTGGATAAGACAACTGTTGTAAAACGGTGATCGTGGGTCTGAATCTCACCTGATTAGAACGTTTGTATTCATAAAGAGATAATTTATCACACGTTAGGGTAAAATCTACAATAATATTTTATCATTATTATAATTTTTTCCCAAATAATTTTCTTTAATTCAACCTTTTGACGCTTATTTCATGTTTGGGGAAACAAAACCAAACACCCTCCAGAGAAAACTTAATAATGCTACTGTAGTAATAAAATAAAATAAACTGAAAAATAAAATAAAATTCACAAAGACAGACAATAAGCGCATGGATAAAATGGCATGTCGCTCACATATTATACCACAAGGAATTCAGACAATCCCGCTGTCTGTTGCCTCTGGCCCCTGACAATGTTGGCTCTTATTGACGGTCTGTGCTCCGGCTGGAGATAACAACATTGGTGGGGGGAGGGGAGCAGGGGAGTGGAGAGCGGAGAGTGGGACAGCGTAGGGTATGTTTATTGTCACGTGTCCCAACTATTTTGGCCGGGATTGTAGATTGTAAATCTACGGGAGAATCAATCTCGGTTTCAGTTATGTCTATAAATTCACGTTGAGCGTCTAAACCGGTACCGCTCGTAAAAAAAATGAGCTTTTAACTCGAGCTTGAGCCCCAATAACGCGTACACATAAGTTCTTATAGAATCGTTAATTCTGTTCGGTACCCGCGTCCGTAAAACCTTTTAGCTAACCCTTAAAGATAATATAAACTTTGTCCACGCTGCTTCAACGCGTGCATCTTGGAGAAATGTATTCAACGACGTACGAACCGCCGATATCGTCGACGCTATTTACTAAATTTAAATCGACGTTTCTTGATTAAATCCATCCTTTCTCACGCCGATGTTAAATTTGAATTGTCGTAGTCGTTACCCGGCACCGGAATGTAGCCGTAAATATTTTGATAACAAGCCGTTCCCAAACCGTTTGGAATTTAAATTCACTCGTTGTTTCCAATCGTCTTAATCGATAAATGAAATTCGCTACATAATTTATTGTAAGCGCTTACGTCTATATTGTTTTGCGAACGCATAAAAAAATTGAAAAAGATTCGGGGCAACTCATTTCTTTGAGCATTCGTCTAATTTGATAATATACGTGAAATCTAAAAAAAACTACGAATCATCATATTTGAATGATTTAAATGATCGTAACCTACGCCACATCTCGTCGTAGCGCAATACGTTACAAAATTTATTTGATTTTGATAAAATTTCATCGGGTTATTACGCCAATCGTTTACGACGTCGTTGCTGACGACGGGAGGTAACTTATATTTTGAACACGTTAACAAACGTTACGTTAAATGACTCTGTTTCGCCGACGTAAATTTGAAAACTAGTTAAATCGCTAGCGTTAAAAAAAGAGGCGCCTTTAAATTTCCAGACTGCTCGTACAGATACGTAAAATTACTTCTCGAACGCTACGGAAACGTCATTTTATTATATTAAATTATAATAAAATGTATCATACATTCTGAAATTGAAATTGAAAGAAATGGTGGAGATTCAATTAGGTAACGTTATCGATAATCGTAAAGGTACTCTCACGATATCATTACTAGCGCAAACATTTGGGTAGGATATTACAACGTGCGTAAAAAGAACGAATAACCTATCGTACAACGAGATTAGATAATGTTAAAATTTATCGAGCCGGGTTTTACAACATTTATGAAATTATAGATATTATAGCAAAAAACGAGTCTTGGATAACGTTTACGATCGATAAATCAACGAGTGTTTACACGCTAAAGTTAAACGATGGTGATAAATCAATTAAATTTAGTAGCGGGTTAGCTAATTTACTCGGACTACACAATGAATTTCTAACCGTAGGAGAATATAGTAAAACAATTGATGTGCTACCTTTTAAAAATTTATATATTCATTGCAATCAAATTTCTTACAACTGATAATTATTACAATGGCAAACCTTCTACCATTTTAAACACTTTTCCCTTACAAGGACAATCGTTTGGAAATAGTATGTATAAAGAATATACAAATCCATCATTTAAAAAATTAAAAGTCGGTACTTTTAACGCGTTGGGCTTTCAAATTAAAGATTCAAAAGGTAGAGATATAAATAATCACGGTTTTCTCCATTATTTTAAATCTTGAAATTGTATAAATATTATGAGCATTTACGGACCTGGTCACGCAGAGAGCGAACGAGTTTTTATAGTGATGTTTCATGTAGTAGTGTAAGTGAAATTACATCTAGCGAAATTTATCAACATCATGGATATTTAAACAGAGATGAAATTTGCAAAGAACAATTCTCATCGAAAATATAACGTTATACTCGGATGGCACGCCACGTTTAAACAACATTTTTTCATGTTTAACGTTTACCTACATACCGCAGTATTTTTACGCAATTTATAAAACTAACAGTTTTGCTACGCACGCAGTAACGCGTGATTATGCACCCAACATTTATTACATTCCTTCGCCGGAACGAAATGAAAAATTTCATTTTATCGATAATGAAACGCAGCATCTCAAGTATGAAATGTGTTTTAAAATGCGAAATATACGAAAAGTTTTTGTACAAGCAACCTTTTTTGGCTCATTAAATTAAAAAATCTGTTTTAATATAGAAATTAAAAGTTTACAGCTAAATTAAATTTATTTTTTATACTATAAATATGGCGAGTATTTACGGACCTGGTCACGCAGAGAGCGAACGAGTTTTTCATAGTAGCGACGTAAATAAAAACAATGTTTTTGAAATTAGTGGACATATCAGCGTTGATGAAATTCAACGATCGATATTATTGTACAAATTAGACGATCTATTTCTCATCCAATGGTTCTAGCGAAGGTGCCACCTTTATTTTCCAAAGTTTGCCGTCTTTAAAGGGACAACGAATCCTGCAGCAATTTTTTATAAAATTGTACATGGCCAAAGAGTAAATTCAAAACAGTAAAGGTACGATGATGTTGGGATTGGTGAAGTAGATATTTTTGTGGTTGAACCAGGAAGACGTACTGTTTATTTCTTGAATGGTGAATATGTAAAGCTTTTGAAGGTAAAATTTGCTTTAGAAACGCAAGGTAAAAAGTTGTTGGGGTACATGTCGACCTTTTTAGGCTCTCTAGAAACTGGAATATGTTACGATATAAAAGTTGTTGTTGGTTAATAAATTTAAAAATTAAAATCTTTTTCTATTAACAAAACAATGAGCGCACATAGAATCAACGAATGTACTTTATCCAAATTTACTGTCTTTGACGGATGATGCTAAAGCATTTCGTTTCGGCAAAAATCGACGATATTCAAAAGAATTACGAATTGAAATAAACGAGCGTGAAGCCGTATATAAAAAATATAATAAAAATCATCAATGCTTGTAATATCGTAGAAACAATGGCTGAATTGGGTTGTATGGGAGCAGGGGCTATCGGAATACAATAGTATCGCCAGCACGTGTCGTCGCCGGTAGGATTCGCTTTAGAAGCGTTTAGCTTGGGGTTATGGCGCGGCTGCTCTCAGATACGCGAAAAATAAATTGTATAAAAAGCTAAAACACGATGAAATACGAATTTTAGCATTGAGTAAACTCAACACGATCGAAAACCACGTTAGTAAAGCCATCGAAGACGGTAACATCAGTCAAGAAGAATTTGTGCTCGTATGCGAAGAGCGAGATAAATATTATAAAATGAAAGAAAAAATACGTAATGTACTCGTTTCAACAACTATACCAGTTAAAACAGAGGTTAAAACTGATGATGAAAAAAAATTCTTATAGAAAAACTTATGAGTTTAAAGTGAGCGTAAATAAAAATTATTATAATCCTTCGCGAGTAGCGGAGCGTGTAAAAACGTTCGATAGACCTCCCCCGTATAATTATAATTTATAATCCATAAAGAAATTTCTTTCTAACAATTCTTTCATCACACTATTAAACGAACGTCTAGCTTTTCCTTTTTCAACTTTTAAACGATTATAACGATTTACTAATACTTTATTCGCACATCTCGTGCAAAAGCTAGTTAAAATCTTTGTGCCTTTTTACATTTTAAACAAGCAACGGGGATACGCTTGTCACTCCTTGTACGACCTGATGTAATCCACAATATCTTCCCCACACACACTATCGATACAACACTTTGTCTGTTTTACCAACTAAAAGCCATTAACAAGGAATAATTGCTTTAGGAAATAATACATCTTTATATTTTATACCGCTGTTAAATAATCAAGTTTAGTCAGTTTTCCGGGTGTATTTACCACTACCTGCCTCAATTTTAATATTTTCATTTATTACAATCTCTTTTAGCTCTGCTTTGCTTTTTTAAATTATATTCTGTTTTTGTTAGCTTCATTCTTTTCGTTGTCATATTTATTATTAAACAAGATAATTTTTATTTTTTTTTAATTTTTAATTTGTCATTTTTTAACTAGCTTTTTAAAACTAACGGTAACACCGCGTAAAACCGGCGGTAACATCTAAATGATTTATGTGGACGTCATCAATACTTTCATGACGTCACGATTTTTCGCTACCCTAAGGGAAATTCTAAAAATATCATTTCAATAGTAGAGCCAGAACCCCATCTAACATACTACTGGTTGTTTAATGCATTGTATCTCAGATAGTGGGCAGACAATTTTGCTAATAAATTACCAGTTTTGTACCTTCTCTTTAATGGAGAATTAGTGGTAAATGACTGATTGTATTAACTTACCTTCTCCGTTGCATGGTACACACATACAGAACACAACCAGTATTCCTAAAATCCAACCCATTCTGCAGTTTATTCGAAGGATCAAGACAAAATCTCTCATCGATAAACTGAAATCATGAGTCGATCTCCTGTCATACAGTAGGCCTACGTGTTGTCAAGTACAGCTTGTACCCACAATATACCGTCTGCTCATCCTTAAAAAGGCGCGCACACAATATGTTGATTCTGGTATATCCAGTATACGTGACAACCTTCAATTAAGAGCGCGCTCACCAAGACTTCATCGACCAATCGCAACAAAGCAATGAGAGATGCACAGCATCAATTATTGAACTGATAATGTTACAAAAATAATTGGAATTGACTGGGATGTTTGATTCCATCATCAACTTCACATCAAGTGAGTAATTAGATTGACATTAAGTCATTTTGTATAGAATTTAATAAATAATTTAATATTTGCTGAGCAATAATTACTTTAACATCTCTATGAAATTGGCTCCTGGATTTAGAGGCAACCAGCTCAATGTGGCCAGCCTTTGATGGACCCAATACAAACTGTTGCATGTTGCGCATGTAAGCGCTTTGTATCATGACGTGTACGTACGCTCTTGTGTTATCAAATACATGGTTAAAGCAGTTTCTAAATGTGGCTTTCTATCCTAGCGTGCGCGCATTGATAGTACAAACATTATTTTTATTACTTCCGGTTCCAAAGCTGTCTTAAATTAACGCTATGTAATTGAACCCAAATTCCTGATACGTTCAAAAGCCACGATTCTTGAGCCAGAAATTGAATAAGATTTTGGGTCTTTACAACACATTATGTTAGAGGCAAGTCCCGAGCTTTTAAATTTCTTTGCACAAATTCTTAAAAATGGATGGTCAATGCATTTCCAATGGGCTCTCTGATGATCGTTGGAGCCAACACGTGTGAATTGAAGTGGCCGTGGTTTATGTTGGAATTACGTCACAATTACCAACGGGACAAGTAACATCGTTTCGGTCCATTGCGTACTGAAAATTATACACAAGAGTGCAAATCTGGCCTAGTTCTTAGTGTAATGATGGACATTATAATTTGTCCTTGTATAATACACACATTGTATCCATCTGTTATGCAGTTTTATATAAGTTTTAACAAAATACAGGCATACTCAATATATATGAATGACAATGAAGGAGTCATTGTGCATTTGTGTGCAAATAATGTGCTTATTTATTTCACGTACTCGAATTACATGCACTGATAATCATTAGGAGTAGTTATAAATTCAATCTCAAAACTTGCTGAGGGTGCACTCCACTACGCCGAGCTGTTATGCCCTCAATATTTTCTGAAAAACAAAGATTTGAGGCCCATATATTAAAGAGGGACTGTGTAAAAATGGTCCAATAACATGACCTGGGGTCCTTGACTTCCAAATTTCAGTATTTTGGACACATTAGGCCTTGAAAAAATGGTTATAATTTGGATGCTTTTCAGTGTGGGCGTTTCCACTATTGTAGAAGGTGGTTTCCATTGGGATGAGAATAATTGGACGGGCCTCTGGACTATCCACATTAAATTGAGAATACAATTTGTTTTAATGCCTTTTAGTTTTAAATTTTTAAGATTTCTAAGTATCTTTTAATGATTTTTTTTAAATATTTTGTATTTAGCATTGGTTGCTATGGGAGTTTATTTAGTGGGATACACCCCTCAGCTTCTTGTCAGGACAGACGTCGTTGGACACAATGAAAAAAACAGATTACCTTTGGGCCATTTTGTAAGATTTTAAACTCTTCACTTGAATGGAAATGGAGCAAATATGTGACAACCACTGCTTTGTGTAAACGGCGCCCTCTTTAGGCCACACACGGAGCCTCCATAACCATTTTTAAAAGCTATTGTGTATAATAATACGGTACGTTACTTTTCACTAAATCTAATTTTAACCTCTTTGTGTAAAATTTCAAAACAGTTTATAATAAAATCCGTGCAAGTTTCTGTGCTCAAATAATTACAAAATATACTAAAATTTGTAATCAACTAAGATAGATTCGGTGTCTGACAAGCACCTAACATTTTTTGTTTACTTAAAATAGATATAAATGGCCGATCCTAGCTCACTTCCTAAAAAGGGGCGTGGCTGGTTGACTTGTAAAAAATGGGGGTTGGTTGACTTGTTAAAAAAAGGTTGGTGGGTAGGTGTACTTATTAAAAAAGGTTGGTGGGTAGGTGTACTTATTAAAAAAGGTTGGTGGGTAGGTGTACTTATTAAAAAAAGGTTGGTGGGTAGGTGTACTTATTAAAAAAGGTTGGTGGGTAGGTGTAGGAGGACTTGTTTAAAAAAGTGTTGGTTGACTTGTTTAAAAAAAAAGGGTAGGAGGACCACTTTTGCAGATCTCAAAACAGATATGCAAAAAATCACTTAAAAAAATTAATTTAACTAGAGATTCGAGTTTGTCTTGACACAAACTCTAGGTGTTCGGGAGCTGTAAAGGTCAAATTGGGGTCGCCTTTTGTAAATATGTTTTGACAATTAACGATCAGTACAATGGTGGAAACAAAATTAATTTACCTCTTGTGGTTGCTGAGATATGATTTTTTTAAATATTAAACTTTGACTTCCGGTTTGGACAGGACGTAAAGGCCAAATTGGGGTCACCTTTTTGTAAATATTTGTTGACATTTAACGATCTGTACGACATTAGGTGTTTGTCCTTTGGACGAACACAGAGCTGTTACACTAATTACGTTGTGGTGAAATTAAATACTGTATCATCATAGCTTGATCATTACACATCCCCCCCCCCCCAGGTGAGGTGTGTGCAGGTCTTGTACAATACAATGACAAATTCGATCAAGTGTTATAATATTTAAATGTTTTGTTCAGTTTTTTAAAACAATACTTATAGGAAGAGACAACACAATGTAATTTGAAGGATAACTGTAAAAAATAAAAGAAACAAACAATACTGAAATGATCTTCTGATTGTTACATGTATATGTATTTATTTGTCATTAACTGTTGAAAATACATTTTCATAAATAGTCATTTTAAAGTTATTGTTTAAAGGTGGCAATATCTTCGACGATCAACAGGGCATGGAATCAGAGTTCAAGTTCTAGTTTAACTCAGTGACTGAAAATAATATTCACATGATAAGATCATATTCGCGTTGCTGCTGCATAAAATGAGTCAGTAATTTTCAGTCACTCTGTTCATCTTAAACTAGGACACCAATTCCATGCCCTGTTTGTAGAAAGTCTGCTCTGATCGTGGCGATACTGTCTGTTTAACCAATTGTGTTTATGGGATTGATGGTCAGTACTATCCCAATGTGAGCATCCAAATCAATAGGAACTTTTAATTGGGTGATCTGGCAAAGGTATTCCAAGGCTGACACACTCATGCAATGAAGATATGGGGGGTATGTTTACTATGTTTATATGGCCCAACTGCCAGGGATTCACTGTCGGCAATATACATTGTACTAGATCACCCAACAGATATTGCTTAATAACTACATTTGTCAGGATGTTTGGGTCCGGTCAAAAAATAAGAATTCCTCAGTACTATTTGTGTTATAACATGTTAAAGAAATTCCTAGAACGACCTAGATGTGTCTTGAGGTCCTGAAAAACACTTTGAGAGGGTAAAGACTGCCACAGATAGTATAAGTCCATATAAAATAATTTGAATCATACATTAACTCCTTGGATGAACTTCAAATGCTGGCCATTGGATCACAAAGTTACACAGACTCTGACACACCTTGTAGCAGTAGTAGCACCATTGGATACCGTTGATCTGAAATATAAACGAATCATGTAAAAACAATATTAAATGTTTTCAAAGAGGGACAAAGAATAATGGGTCATGTTAACAAAACACACATAACTTAGATTGCCCTCATATGTTATTATCAGGATGATGGATTGATGTAACTTCAGAAAAATGACCGCTTCAGAACAATGCCTTTAAGTTAGGTTTTACAATGAAATAGAACTACATGTGACGTCTTCCTTCCTCCATGATGTGACTGTTTCATTATCTCAATAAAGGTGCTGATATTTGTTTCTGGTCTACTTTAGTGAGAAAATTAAGCGCCAGTATAAAGTAAACTGCAATGCAGCCATCACCATACAGGACATAAGTATTACTAGTATTATGAGGAACTACAGACACTATAGTGTAGCTAAATTAACTTGTACTTCTACCAACTCGTACTCCACCGGATGTCAACCCGTACGCATGCCAGTAAATATTCAGTAATAAATTGTTTTCCGGGTTGAGTTGACCAAAATGAGTGTGAATTGGTAAAAGTACGAGTTGGCACGCATACGAGTTGACCTGTTTCACTCCAGGCGCGGCACATGTGATACTATTGCCACACTAAGGTTTTTAACTATAACCATGGTTTTATATAGTCAATATCAATAAAATTATACTAAAACGAACATACATCTATAAAAAATGTGAAAGTTTACATACCTTCAAACGAAACTAAGTAATGAAGACCACTTTCATTAATTGTGCACGGATTCTCAAATGATCTGTTAACGTAAGACGTTAAACCATGCCATCGTGTAGCCTACAAACTGAAGATTGTTGATGACTTTAACAGTTACGATACTGCATTTGGATGTGGTGTCAACGCTGTCTCGGGGTGCTGTAGGCTGGAACTCAGTCTGAGCCATGATGCATTGGAGTCAACATGCTGTAACAAAAATAATAGCAAAGTTTTATAAACTTGTACATGGACCAAGAATAAAGTATGTGAAATTTCAGAGGTTTTATAACTTATAAGTACATGGACCAAAATAATACATCACAGTGAACATGCTGTAAAAAATAATAGGAAGGTTTTATAAGTACATGGACCAAGAATAAAGTATTTGAAAATTCAGAGTTCTAATTTATGTGAATGGGGAAAATAGTGTATAATTTTGGAGTAGCTGGACCATTGAAATTGAAAAGGGCATTGGTTGTTTTCAAAATTGCACACAATTATTCTTGACAATGTGTAATAAATTAAAGAAATGTTCTCGCATGAAACTCTATGTAAGTTGATTTGTATCTAAGAATGGTAAAAAATTTAGGAAAAGTGCAGTAAATCACTACTTAACGTTAATTTGTGCACAAACTGAGATTTTTGGAGAAAACAAAATTACAAAATATGGCATAAAATTTCTACTGAAAATTGCCATAACCTTAACAACTGAGTTTTCCTATCCGTATTTATATTCTAAATACATTTGGTGACATCTGTTCATATTTTGTTAGAAAAGTGGCGAGTTGTTTACTGTCCATACGGTATGTTCACGTAGGCCTAACTAAAGAGTAACGTTACATTAAACAGGCACAATGCAATGACGAACTCTGTAGTCCTCTAAAGAAATGGCCTTTCTTGTATATAAACACGAAGATAAATACAGGAAATCCTCTTTAAAATTAAATTCAAGATACCTACCCTTTATGACGATGTGTCTGTGTTGGCGATCCATGTGTACATCGAAATACAGTAACACACTGTAACAGTGCGCGTCGATTCGATTGTACATGGAGCTCCATTGTAACCAAAGATCGTTGGCGATCCATTTTCACACGAATTCCAAGACCTAACACTAACAGCGTCGATTGTACATGGAGCTCCATTGTAACCAAAGATCGTGCAGCGCCGCGTATAGCTACTTGATTAATGCAACGTAAGTGAAACGTTTTAGCTATTATCCTTTGATTTATCGAAATTCGATATCTGATGACCTAATCATGACGTCACAACTCGTGTTTCATCTACTTGTTAAGTTCTAAGTACATGCCAAGTTTCAAGTTCATGTGAAGTTTGCAAGTATGTGTTTTTTTGTGGACAGACGTCGGGGAGAAGAAGAAGAAGAAGAAGAAGAAGAAGTAAAATTAGAAATTCGAGTTTGTTTACACAAACTCTAGGTGTTCGGGAGGAAGTAAAGGTCAAATTGGGGTCACCTTTGTGTAAAATTGTTTTGACAAATAACGATCTGTACAATGGTGCAAAGATTGTGAATTTACCTCTTGTCGAAGATTTTGTTTTAAATATGAAACTTTGACTTCCGGTTTAGACAGGAAGTAAAGGTCAAATTGGGGTCACCTTTGTTTAAAATTGTTTTGACAATTAACGATCTGTACAATGCTACAAAAATTGTGAATTTACCTCTTGTGGTTGTTGAAATATGATTTTGTTTAAATATTAAACTTTGACTTCTGGTTTGTACAGGAAGTAAGGTCAAATTGGGGTCATCATCATCATCACGACGCCAAGAGCCGTTGTCTGGCCCGTAGACGCCCACTTCTACGAACTGGTTGCACTGAAAGTTTCTGGATTTCAGTTCTGTGCAGCCCAGCGTCCTTCAGTTCCACAACTGAAAGACCGCTCCACTGTGTCAAGTTGTCCACCCATCTGGCACGAGGTCGTCCAAGTCCTCTCCTTGTATGTGCTGGAAACCCCGCGATCACAGCAGCTGACAGACCACCACTTCGCACTGCATGACCGCACCAGCTTGCTTTTCGTGCATACACTGTGTCAGTAGAAAAAGTCCAGCGACCTCCAATGCGTCTTTCCAGCTCCTCATTTGACACCATGTCTTGCCAAAGAGAGACCGAGAAGGCGCCTCCATATCTCACGACCGAATGCATCTAGGCGTTTGGCTTCAGCAGTCTTCACTATCCACGTGCAGCAGCCATACGTTAGGCGTGAGGCCACAAGGGCCTTGATGAGGTGGAGCTTGGTAGTGATGTTGATGCGGGTGGATTTGAGGTATGTGCAGCGGTTCAGAGTTTCTTTTGGCGATCGCAATACGACAGCGAATCTCCATGGCATCATCTAAATCATGTGTGATGGTAGTGCCGAGGTATTTGGAAGCGGGAGACACGTTTGAGCATATTACCACTATGAGATTGTCGCATCGTCCATGGTGGATTTAATAACCATGTACTCTGTTTTCTCGGGGTGTATGTGTAACCCATAGCGTTCAGCAACAACACCAAGGGTGGCCAGCATTTCTTGTACATCCTCTGCTGTGAGCGCCATTAACACCAGGTCATCCGCATATCTTTGCTCTGTGCATTGCACTCCTTCAACATCGGGTGAGGTTAGGTGTGCTGTTTCTACTGCCCATTCTCTCATTAGGTGTTCCGTGTAGAGATTGAACAATGCTGGCGAGATTGGACATCCCTGCCTCACTCCGACAGGGGTGTTGAAGGGGGCAGTCTTCTCTCCTTTCCAGGTGATTGTACCGTGTGCTTTGCTGTAGAGGTCCTCGACCAACCTTACCACATCTTCTGGAGTGTTCAACTCTCGAAGAATGCTGATCAGCTTGCTGTGCAACACGCTATCAAAGGCTTTCTTAAAGTCGACGAACACCACATGTAAAGGACGTTTTACTGCTAGGTGGGCCTGGCATACACCTTTGACACGGAATATTGCATCCACCGTTGACCTTCCGCGCATGAAGCCACATTGTGTGTTTGATACCTCACTCTCGACGATGGTGTTGAGTCTTTGTTGGATCAGATTCAGCACAATCTTGCTGGCATGGCTTATTAAAGCAAGGGTACGGTAGTTTCCACATTCCCCACGATCGTTCTTCTTGTGGAGCGTGATGTAAGTGGACTCTGTCATTGAGGGTGGCCAGCTACCGGACTGCCATATACAGCGTGTTGTATGTTGTAAGCGCCGCCTGGATGTCATCATCTTTAGCCATCGCCTTTATGAATTCACCCTGGACGTAGTCAGATCCCGCTGCCTTTGTTGTTCTTAAGCGACTTGATTGCCTTTGGTGATTTCTGGGTTTGAAGGAATTACCGGTTGGCATTCTTGTAGAGTGATAGTAGTGCGGGTTTCATTAGCGTGAAAGAGAACCTGAGCGTAACGTTCCCATCTCTTCAACTCCTCATCCACAGTTGTTAGTGTGATACCAGCCTCATCCTTAATATTAGCCTTTAGGTGCAGAGCGTTTGCCAGTCAATGATGCAGGTCTGGCGATGTGAAGAGTGTGCAAGTCGTTGTTGCTGAAAGCAGTATTCATCTTATCGATGTTATCACTTAGCCAACGGTCTAGATCTGTGTTGCAGGCTCTTTTCACTGCATTAGAAAGGCGTTGGTGGTCAGGTGTGCTCTTGCATCAATTGCTTCTCATGGATGATAAAGCTGGAGTGTTTGAGGAGAGAGATATGGTTTACTCTTGCTGGTTTCTTCGGATACCACAACATATCTGAAGTGATACCTCATGGATTGTTTGTGCGATATCTTCTAGGCGAGACTCTTCAAGTAAGTGTGACCGAACTGCATCTTGCATCTTCTTCACGGTGGTGCGTTGTTTTGCAGAGCACGTATATTGGGTTTTTTGGGTTTCTCGTAGTTTGCCAGGTAGCATAGGACGTTTGGATATCTGTTTAGTTTGATCCTAATGTTGCAAAGCGAGAAGCCGATGGTCCGGTCGGGAAAGATGCACTGAGAAAGGAGCGGCAATCAACAAGCCATGAGCGTGCTGATTGGGGGACTAGTATATGATCGATTGCATTTCTTGCATTCCCTGCTCGACTGATCCAGGTGATCTTTGTAAAGGTGCTGCACGTTTCTTGAACCACGTGTGTGCCGCAGTCAAGTTATGGCTAGTGCAGAAATCGATCAATTTATCACCTCTCTCATTGCGGGCACCAAAACCATGCGGTCCAATCACATGACTGTCCACGCGTTCGCAGCCAAGTTTGGCATTGAAACCACAATGGTGCAAAGATTGTGAATTTACCTCTTGTGGAACATTTTGTTTTAAATATTAAACTTTCCCTTCCGGTTTAGACAGGAAGTAAAGGTCAAATTGGGGTCAGATTTGTGTAAAATTGTTTTGACAATTAACGATCTGTACAATGGTACAAAAATTGTGAATTTACCTCTTGTGGTTGTTGAGATATGGATTTCTTTAAATATTAAACTTTTGACTCAAGGTTTGGACAGGAAATAAGGTCAAAATTAGGGTCACCTTTTTTGTAAATATTTTGTAACAATTAACGATCTGTATAATGGTACAAAAATTGTGAATTTCCACTACTCTTGTGGTTGTTGAGATATGATTTTTAAATATTAAACCTTGACTTCCGGTTTGGACAGGCGAAGTAAGGTCAAACTAGGGTCACTCACAACTCGTATTTCATCTATTTGTTAAGTTCTAAGTACATGCCAAGTTTCAAGTTCATGTGATGTTTAACAA
>CM055830.1:19050248-19106210 GCA_029582265.1 Zoroaster sp. YZ-2022
ATTGATTTTTAATCGTTCGAGCGAGTTCCGGCATATGAACGACCTCAAATTCTAAAGAAATTCCGCTTATGATATATTTCGCGTTATCGTCGGTGCTTTTAATCACGCTCGAAAATGTATTAAACACGAGTTCGTAAGTCAATCGATCTCCGATGCCCGACTGATAGTAAGGTTGATGATCGGTCAACAATTCAAAATCCAGCGGAATGTAATATCTATTTTTATACGTGTCCGCGACGGCTTTATCTTTTCCTCCGTTGCCCGCGGGGACCTTATCGCTGGCGTCTATTCTTAATTTAGTCACGTTTGCATCTTCGATTCCTTGATAAGCTAAATTTTCGCGTTGATCTTTGGTCAACCATTCGTCCTTGTAACAATTGAATACATCCGCATCGTCTAATGAAAATATTTCATTTCCTTCCATTTTAATAATTATATGTTTTACGATGGCTCTGCCAATGTTCTGTACCAACGTTCTATTTTCATCGTCCGAGCTAACGAGTTCTATATTAAACGCTAATCGCGACGTATTCGGAACGATGACGTCGTTTACTCCTAAATTTGGAAAACGGACCGTCAACAATTGATTTTCGGTAATTGTGCTCGGATTGTTTGTAATGACGACTTTTTGACGCATACCTTTTACACCCCTAGGTTCTCTTATTCTCCTGTATGGATCCAACACATCTCCGTACGTATTATTAGCCATATTTTATAGTAACAAATATAATAATTTTTTATAAAAAAAAGTAATTATAAAATGGTATCTATAGCGATGATGGTCGGAGGTGCGGTAGTCAACGCGTTAGCATTTACCGGATCGAATTTTTTATTTAGTCAAGGTGGCCACGAAGAACAAAAACTACATGATTTAGCGATGGAACGACTCACGAAAGCTAGAGATGAATATTCGAAAGAGCGTTTAAAATATCTAGATTATTTAAATGAAGAAATACAAAAAGAATCGAGCGCCGAAAGAACGTTCAATAACATCGACGATGCGATGAATGAATATTCGCGAGTTACGAACGAACGAATAAATTTACCGCAAGATTTACGCTACGAACCGCAACTAGAAGATTTTTACGTTGAGAGCGAAGATCAAAAAACGCGAGAAATATTATTTATAATACTAGGAATGAGTATTGTAGGTTACGCGAGTTATAAATTATTTAAAAAAGATAAAAAGTAATTGTAAAATGGCGATGGGGGGAAAATACGATTATATGGAGGGAGATCCAGAGTATAATCGACCCGAAGAAGAAGGTGAAGATGAGTTTTCAGAGTATAGCCTCGACGATGTTGTTGAAGAATTAAAATAGAACTTGAAAGAAAAGAAAGAGAAAAAAGTGTAGATGAAGCGTATCTTTCTCAAAAAACTAGATTTAGTAGATCTATAGTAGATGATTTTTACGATTCGCGTAAAAAAGGTAAACCAAGTACGATAGCATATAATGATTTTTGGTATGCCAAAAATGAAAAAGGACAAAATGTACTCTATTTTAAAAAAGGTAATAAAAATATACTATTATCTAAACCCAGCGGCGGATTTTACGCAGAATCTACTTTAAAAAGTAAAGCGGGATTAAGCGATAAAGATCTATACAAGTTTGATGAAGCGATAAAAAATGTTATAGAAAAATCAAACGAACCAATAGAAGAGCAAACGGGTAGCGGTAGAAGATTGCCCGCTATACCGATGCAACGCGTAGAAAAATCAAAACAAGTACAAGAAGCTATCGAAATGGCGGTAATGACAATGCCAAAAACAAATGTTGAAACTCAAACAGAATTAAATATTCGAGAAATAGTAGCGCTTGATAAAATCATGACTACAAATCGAGGAGAACAATTAGATCTTTTAACTAAATTAAAAGTAGTCAACCAAAGAATCGATGATGCTGAAGAAGGAGGGTTTGAGGTTGATCAACGAGAATTACAAAAACTAAAAGAAGACAAACAAGTTTTGATTGAACAAATTGATGCGCAGGATTACGTTCTTCGTAGTCAAATCAATAGAATAAAAGAAACGTTTCAAAAAATGTTAGAAAGAGACGTTACGTTGGGTGATAAAATTAAAACTTTATTTAGAGAACAAGGTGTAACGATCGTTAGTGTATTAGCAGCCGTCGGTATGGCTATTACCGCTATAGTCGAAGCTGTAGTCAACGCCGCGAGTTCAGTTTTACCCGCGCCAACACCTATACCACCAGAACCTACACCAGAACCCACTCCTATCCCCCCTACACCTACACCTAGCAGCGGTGTAAAAGAGTGGATACAAAAAACATTAAAAAATATAGCGAACGTATTAGCTAAACTAGGAGCGAAAGCTTTAGCCGCTTTACCAAACATTATCGGATCGATTATAAACTGGTTATTTAAAACGGTTAGCGGTGTGGTCGCGTACGCAGCGCAACATTTATGGCTAACACTAAGTGTGATCGGTGTTTTAATTATAACTTACGCGCGACAAAAACTATTAAAAAGATAAAAAGTAATTGTAAAATGGCGGAAGGAGGACGCGATCCTATGGAAGGAGATCCGACAGAAGGTCGTGATGATGATGCAGCAACAAGCCCTACAACAACTTGGTTCAATAACGAAGAAGAAGAAGCGGAAGAAAGAAACCGCAAAAGAGAAGAAGAAAGAGCAACGCGACGAGAAATAGAAAAAGAAAGAGATAAAGAAATAAAAGATAGCGGTACTGCAAAGCAAAGAAAAGAGCTAACTAAAATATACGTTGATGATTTTTACGCGAGCGTAGGGTACGAACCGGTTGTGAAAGACTACTCTAAATTTAAAATAAATATAGAAAATTTATTAGTTTTTCAAAAAGGTATAAAATAATTAGTTTTAAGTAATTTAAAAGAAAAAAGCAAATTTAAAAAGTTATCTACTCTCATTAATAAATATGGTATCGATTTTGTAAGATTAGATTTAGGTATAAACGAAAACCATTACCACCGCGCGAACAAAAAGCGATAAACGATAATTTCGATGTGGTGGAAGAAGCGCAAAGGCAACCTATACAGTTAGGGCCTACCGCTGTTGTTGATAAAACAGTTTATCGCGAAGAAGGAGCGCCAACAACGTCAGAACCTCACGAGTTAACGCAAATGCTTAGCGAAACTATAAAAGCTAACGAAAATACAATAAGAGTTCTTTCAGAAAACTCGGATTTTAAAGATAGTTACGATAAAAGAACTTTGCAGAGCATTAGTAAACTTATGGAAACGAAATGAGGCGCGGTATTAGAATTATTGCTTAGATATAGAGAAAATAAAGAAAAAATAGCTGATTTCGAACAAAGAATCAACGAAAATGAGATAGGAGATGAAGATGCGATGACTTCACTACGTGAAGAAAGAGCAAACCTAAAATATGAAACAGCGGTTATCGAAGAAGTTATGAAAGATTTAAAAAGAGAAATATCTAACCTTTTATTTAAAAATGAAGAATCGTTAGTCGCGATAAATAGAAGAAAGCGCACGTTGGGTGAAAAAATTATAGGCTTGTTTAAAAAACACGGTGTAACGATCGCTAGTGTATTAACGGCCGTCGGTATGGCCATCGCTTTTATCGCTAAATCGATAGGTGATGTCGCGAATTCAGTTTTACCAACACCTATACCTAAACCCGCACCACCTACACCCACACCCAAACCTGTATACCCAGAACCTACTCCTATTCTCCCAGAACCCACACCTATTCCACCCGAACCCACACCTATTCCCCCAGAACCGACACCAGAACCGTCAGATATAGGTGGGTGGATACACAAAACATTAAAAAACTTTGCAAACGTATTAGCTAAACTAGGAGTGAAAGCTTTAGCCGCTTTACCAAACATTATAGGATCGATTATAAACTGGTTATTTAAAACGGTTAGCGGCGTGGTCGCGTACTCGGCGCAACATTTATGGTTAACACTAAGTGTGGTCGGCGTTTTAATTTTAACTTACGCGCTAAAATAACAATTCGTAAATCATAATACCTAGTCCGGTTAAAATCGCAAAACCGAGTATTAAAGCATTTTTTTCTTCTCGGTGGTTATCGTTTAAAGAGTCTCGAGGAGCGTCTTGTGGATGCGCTATTGTAACGTCTGATGTTTTATCATCTTGCGCGTGCGTTTGCGTTTCGCTCTTCGCGTCTAACGGTAAAACAGGAGCAACTACGACCTTTGAATTTGTATCTAAATTTGAACCCAACGCTAAATCGCTCGTCGCTATCAAAATATTATTGTTGTAGTTCGCGTACGTGCCTATTCGTAAATTCATATCGCTAGGCATCATGTATAAATTTTCTCCGAGACAAAAGTTTAATTGACTGCGAGCGTATAGTAAAACATCTTGATATCGTTGAATACTAGATTGTAAATCTACGGGAGAATCAATCTCGGTTTCAGTTATGTCTATAAATTCACGTTGAGCGTCTAAACCGGTACCGCTCGTAAAAAATGAGCTTTTAACTCGAGCTTGAGCTCCCAATAACGCGTACACATAAGTTCTTATAGAATCGTTAATTCGTTCGGTACCCGCGTCCGTAAAACCTTTAGCTAACCCTAAAGATAATATAAACTTTGTCCACGCCGTTTCAACGCGTGCATCTTGAGAAATGTATTCAACGACGTACGAACCGCCGATATCGTCGACGCTATTTACTAAATTTAAATCGACGTTTTCTTTATTAAAATCCATCCTTTTCTCACGCCGATGTTGTAAATTTGAATTGTCGTAGTCGTTACCCGGCACCGGAATGTAGCCGTAAATATTTTGATAATAAGCCGTTCCCAAACCGTTTGAATTTAAATCTACTCGTTGTTTCCAATCGTCTTTAATCGATAAATGAAATTCGCTACATAATTTATTGTAAGCGCTTACGTCTATATTGTTTGCGAACGCATAAAAAAAAATTGAAAAAGATTCGGGGCAACTCATTTCTTTGAGCATTCGTCTAATTTGATAATATACGTGAAATCTAAAAAAAACTACCAATCATCATATTTGAATGATTTAAATGATCGTAACCTACGCCACATCTCGTCGTAGCGCAATACGTTACAAAATTTATTTGATTTTGATAAAATTTCATCGGGTTATTACGCCAATCGTTTACGACGTCGTTGCTGACGACGGGAGGTAACTTATATTTTTGAAATACGTTAACAAACGTTACGCTAAATGACTCTGTTTCGCCGACGTAAATTTGAAAACTAGTTAAATCGCTAGCGTTAAAAAAAAGAGGCGCCTTAAAATTTCCAGACTGCTCGTACAGATACGTAAAATTACTCTCGAACGCTAATGGAAACGTCATTTTATTATATTAAATTATAATAAAATGTATCATACATTCGAAATTGAAATTGAAAGAAATGGTGGAGAAATTCAATTAGGTAACGTTATCGATAATCGTAAAGGTACTCTCACGATATCATTACTTAGCGCAAACATTTGGGTAGGATATTACAACGTGCGTAAAAAAGAACGAATAACCTATCGTACAACGAGATTAGATAATGTTGTAAAATTTATCGAGCCGGGGTTTTACAACATTTATGAAATTATAGATATTATAGCAAAAAACGAGTCTTGGATAACGTTTACGATCGATAAATCAACGAGTGTTTACACGCTAAAGTTAAACGATGGTGATAAATCAATTAAATTTAGTAGCGGGTTAGCTAATTTACTCGGACTACACAATGAATTTCTAACCGTAGGAGAATATAGTAAAACAATTGATGTGCTACCTTTTAAAAATTTATATATTCATTGCAATCAAATTTCTACAACCGATAATTATTACAATGGCAAACCTTCTACCATTTTAAACACTTTTCCCTTACAAGGATAATCGTTTGGAAATAGTATGTATAAAGAATATACAAATCCATCATTTAAAAAATTAAAAGTCGGTACTTTTAACGCGTTGAGCTTTCAAATTAAAGATTCAAAAGGTAGAGATATAAATAATCACGGTTTTCCCATTATTTTAAATCTTGAAATTGTATAAATATGGCGAGCATTTACGGACCTGGTCACGCAGAGAGCGAACGAGTTTTTTATAGTGATGTTTCATGTAGTAGTGTAAGTGAAATTACATCTAGCGAAATTTATCAACATCATGGATATTTAAACAGAGATGAAATTTTGCAAAGAACAATTCTCATCGAAAAATATAACGTTATACTCGGATGGCACGCTACGTTTAAACAACATTTTTTCATGTTTAACGTTTCGCCTACATACTGCAGTATTTTTACGCAATTTATAAAAACTAACAGTTTTGCTACGCACGCAGTAACGCGTGATTATGCACCCAACATTTATTACATTCCTTCGCCGGAACGAAATGAAAAATTTCATTTTATCGATAATGAAACGCAGCATCTCAAGTATGAAATGTGTTTTAAAATGCGAAATATACGAAAAGTTTTTGTACAAGCAACCTTTTTTGGCTCATTAAATTCAAAAATCTGTTTTAATATAGAAATTAAAAGTTTACAGCTAAATTAAATTTTATTTTTATACTATAAATATGGCGAGTATTTACGGACCTGGTCACGCAGAGAGTGAACGAGTTTTTTATAGTAGCGACGTAAATAAAAACAATGTTTTTGAAATTAGTGGACATATCAGCGTTGATGAAATTCAACGATCGATATTATTGTACAAATTAGACGATCTATTTCTCATCCAATGGTCTAGCGAAGGTGCCACCTATTTTCCAAAGTTTGCCGTCTTTAAAGGGACAACGAATCCTGCAGCAATTTTTTATAACATTGTACATGGCCAAAGAGTAAATTCAAAAACAGTAAAAGGTACGATACAAGCGATTGGTGAAGTAGATATTTTTGTGGTTGAACCAGGAAGACGTACTGTTTATTTCTTGAATGGTGAATATGTAAAGCTTTTTGAAGGTAAAATTTGCTTAGAAACGCAAGGTAAAAAAGTTGTTGTACAAGCGACCTTTTTAGGCTCTCTAGAAACTGGAATATGTTACGATATAAAAGTTGTTGTTGGTTAATAAATTAAAAAAATTAAAATCTTTTTCTATTAACAAAAACAATGAGCGCACATATAGAATCAACGAATGTACTTTATCCAAATTTACCGTCTTTGACGGATGATGCTAAAGCATTTCGTTTGCAAAAAATCGACGATATTCAAAAAGAATTACGAATTGAAATAAACGAGCGTGAAGCCGTATATAAAAAATATAATAAAATCATCAATGCTTGTAATATCGTAGAAACAATGGCTGAATTGGGTTGTATGGGAGCAGGGGCTATCGGAATAGCCAGTATCGCCAGCGTCGTGTCGTCGCCGGTAGGATTCGCTTTAGAAGGTTTAGCTTTGGGGTTGGGCGGCGCGGCTTTCGCTCTCAGATACGCGAAAAATAAATTGTATAAAAAAGCTAAAAAACACGATGAAATACGAATTTTAGCATTGAGTAAACTCAACACGATCGAAAACCACGTTAGTAAAGCCATCGAAGACGGTAACATCAGTCAAGAAGAATTTGTGCTCGTATGCGAAGAGCGAGATAAATATTATAAAATGAAAGAAAAAATACGTAATGTACTCGTTTCAACAACTATACCAGTTAAAACAGAGGTTAAAACTGATGATGAAAAAAAAAATTCTTATAGAAAAACTTATGAGTTTAAAGTGAGCGTAAATAAAAATTATTATAATCCTTCGCGAGTAGCGGAGCGTGTAAAAACGTTCGATAGACCTCCCCCGTATAATTATAATTTATAATCCATAAAGAAATTTCTTTCTAACAATTCTTTCATCACGCTATTAAACGAACGTCTAGCTTTTCCTTTTTCAACTTTTAAACGATTATAACGATTTACTAATACTTTATTCGCACATCTCGTGCAAAAGCTAGTTAAAGTCTTTGTGCCTTTTTTACATTTTAAACAAGCAACGGGGATACGCTTGTCACTCCTTGTACGACTCCGATGTAATCCACAATATCTTCCCCCACACACACTATCGATACAACACTTGTCTGTTTTACCAACTAAAAGCCATTAACAAGGAATAATTGCTTTAGGAAATAATACATCTTTATATTTTAATACCGCCGTTAAATAATCAAGTTTAGTCAGTTTTCCGTATTTACCACTACCTGCCTCAATTTTAATATTTTCATTTATTACAATCTCTTTTAGCTCTGCTTTGCTTTTTAAATTATATTCTGTTTTTGTTAGCTTCATTCTTTTCGTTGGCATATTTATTATTAAACAAGATAATATTTTTTTATTTTTTTTATTTTTTAATTTGTCATTTTTTTAACTAGCTTTTTAAAACTAACGGTAACACCGCGTAAAACCGGCGGTAACATCTAAATCTATTTATGTGACGTCATCAATACTTTCATGACGTCACGATTTTTCGCTACCCTAAGGGGAAATTCCCCTAAAATATCATTTCAATAGTAGGTGAGCCAGAACCCCCATCTAACATACTACTGGTTGTTTAATGCATTGTATCTCAGATAGTGGGCAGACAATTTTGCCAATAAATTACCAGTTTTGTACCTTCTCTTTAATGGAGAATTAGTGGTAAATGACTGATTGTATTAACTTACCTTCTCCGTTGCATGGTACACACATACAGAACACAACCAGTATTCCTAAAATCCAACCCATTCTGCAGTTTTTATTCGAAGGATCAAGACAAAAATCTCTCATCGATAAACTGTAATCATGAGTCGATCTCCTGTCATACAGTAGGCCTACGTGTTGTCAAGTACAGCTTGATACTACCCACAATGTACCGCCTGCTCATCCTTAAAAAGGCGCGAACACAGTTGTTGATTCTGGTATATCCAGTATACGTGACAACCTTCAAGAGCGCGCTCACCAAGACTTCATCAACCAATCGCAACAAAGCAATGAGAGATGCACAGCATCAATTATTGAACTGATAATGTTACAAAAATAATTGGAATTGACTGGGATGTTTGATGCCATCATCAACTTCACATCAAGTGAATAATTAAATTGACAGTAAGTCATTTTGTATCGAATTTAATAAATAATTTAATATTTGCTGAGCACACTACTTAACATCTCTATGAAATTGGCTCCTGGATTTAGAGGCAACCAGCTCAATGTGGCCAGCCTTTGATGGACCCAATACAAACTGTTGCATGTTGCGCATGTAAGCGCTTTGTATCAGACGTGTACGTACGCTCTTGTGTTATCAAATACTTGGTTAAAGCAGTTTCTAAATGTGGCTTTCTATCCTAGCGTGCGCGCATTGATAGTACAAACATTATTTTTGTTACTTCCGGTTCCAAAGCTGTCTTAACGCTATGTAATTGAACCCAAATTCCTGATACGTTCAAAAGCCGCGATTCTTGAGCCAGAAATTGAATAAGATTGTTGGTCTTTACAACACATACGTTAAAGGCAAGTCCCAAGCTTTTAAATTTCTTGCACAAATTCTTAAAAAAATGGATGGTCAATGCATTTCCAATGGGCTTCTGATGATCGTTGGAGCCAACACGTGTGAATTGAAGTGGCCGTGGTTTATGTTGGAATTACGTCACAATTACCAACGGGACAAGTAACATCGTTTCGGTCCATTGCGTACTGAAAATTATACACAAGAGTGCAATCTGGCCTAGTTCTTAGTAATGATGGACATTATAATTTGTCCTTGTATAATACACATTGTATCCATCTGTTATGCAGTTTTATATAAGTTTTAACAAAATACAGGCATACTCAATATATATGAATGACAATGAACGTGTCATTGTGCATTTGTGTGCAAATAATGTGCTTATTTATTTCACGTACTCGAATTACATGCACTGATAATCATTAGGAGTAGTTATAAATTCAATCTCAAAACTTGCTGAGGGTGCACTCCACTAAAATATGCGCCGAGCTGTTATGCCCTCAATATTTTCTGAAATACAAAGATTTGAGGCCCATATATTAAAGAGGGACTGTGTAAAAATGGTCCAATAACATGACCTGGGGTCCTTGACTTCCAAATTTCAGTATTTTGGACACATTAGGCCTTGAAAAAATGGTTATAATTTGGATGCTTTTCAGTGTGGGCGTTTCCACTATTGTAGAAGGTGGTTTCCATTGGGATGAGAATAATTGGACGGGCCTCTGGACTATCCACATTAAATTGAGAATACAATTTGTTTTAATGCCTTTTAGTTTTAAATTTTTTAGATTTCTAAGTATCTTTTAATGATTTTTTTTAAATATTTTGCATTTAGCATTGGTTGCTATGGGAGTTTATTTAGTGGGATACACCCCTCAGCTTCTTGTCAGGACAGACGTCGTTGGACACAATGAAAAAAACAGATTACCTTTGGGCCATTTTGTAAGATTTTAAACTCTTCACTTGAATGGAAATGGAGCAAATATGTGACAACCACTGCTTTGTGTAAACGGCGCCCTCTTTAGGCCACACACGGAGCCTCCATAACCATTTTTAAAAGCTATTGTGTATAATAATACGGTACGTTACTTTTCACTAAATCTAATTTTAACCTCTTTGTGCAAAATTTCAAAACAGTTTATAATAAAATCCGTGCAAGTTTCTGTGCTCAAATAATTACAAAATATACTAAAATTTGTGATCAACTAAGATAGATTCGGTGTCTGACAAGCACCTAACATTTTTTGTTTACTTAAAATAGATATAAATGGCCGATCCTAGCTCACTTCCTAAAAAGGGGCGTGGCTGGTTGACTTGTAAAAAATGGGGGTTGGTTGACTTGTTAAAAAAAGGTTGGTGGGTAGGTGTACTTATTAAAAAGGTTGGTGGGTAGGTGTACTTATTAAAAAAGGTTGGTGGGTAGGTGTACTTATTAAAAAAAGGTTGGTGGGTAGGTGTACTTATTAAAAAAGGTTGGTGGGTAGGTGTACTTATTAAAAAAGGTTGGTGGGTAGGTGTAGGAGGACTTGTTTAAAAAAGTGTTGGTTGACTTGTTTAAAAAAAAAGGGTAGGAGGACCACTTTTGCAGATCTCAAAACAGATATGCAAAAAATCACTTAAAAAAATAAATTTAACTAGAGATTCGAGTTTGTCTTGACACAAACTCTAGGTGTTCGGGAGCTGTAAAGGTCAAATTGGGGTCGCCTTTTGTAAATATGTTTTGACAATTAACGATCAGTACAATGGTGGAAAAAAAATTAATTTACCTCTTGTGGTTGCTGAGATATGATTTTTTTAAATATTAAACTTTGACTTCCGGTTTGGACAGGACGTAAAGGCCAAATTGGGGTCACCTTTTTGTAAATATTTGTTGACATTTAACGATCTGTACGACATTAGGTGTTTGTCCTTTGGACGAACACAGAGCTGTTACACTAATTACGTTGTGGTGAAATTAAATACTGTATCATCATAGCTTGATCATTACACATCCCCCCCCCCCCAGGTGAGGTGTGTGCAGGTCTTGTACAATACAATGACAAATTCGATCAAGTGTTATAATATTTAAATGTTTTGTTCAGTTTTTTAAAACAATACTTATAGGGAAGAGACAACACAATGTAATTTGAAGGATAACTGTAAAATAAAAAGAAACAAACAATACTGAAATGATCTTCTGATTGTTACATGTATATGTATTTATTTGTCATTAACTGTTGAAAATACATTTTCATAAATAGTCATTTTAAAGTTATTGTTTAAAGGTGGCAATATCTTCACGATCAACAGGGCATGGAATCAGAGTTCAAGTTCTAGTTTAACTCAGTGACTGAAAATAATATTCACATGATAAGATCATATTCGCGTTGCTGCTGCATAAATGAGTCAGTAATTTTCAGTCACTGTGTTCATCTTAAACTAGGACACCAATTCCATGCCCTGTTTGTAGAAAGTCTGCTCTGATCGTGACGATACTGTCTGTTTAACCAATTGTGTTTATGGGATTGATGGTCAGTACTATCCCAATGCGAGCATACAAATAAATAGGAACTTTAATTGGGTGATCTGGCAAAAGGTATTCCAAGGCTGACAGACCCATGCAATGAAGATTGGGGGGGTATGTTTACTATGTTTATATGGCCCAACTGCCAGGGATTCACTGTCGGCAATATACATTTTACTAGATCACCCAACAGATATTGCTTAATAACTACATTTGTGAGGATGTTTGGGTCCAGTCAAAAAAATAAGAATTCCTCAGTACTATTTGTGTTATAACATGTTAAAGAAATTCCTAGAACGACCTAGATGTGTCTTGAGGTCCTGAAAAAACACTTCCCTTGAGGGTAAAGACTGCCACAGATAGTATAAGTCCATATAAAATAATTTGAATCATACATTAACTCCTTGGATGAACTTCAAATGCTGGCCATTGGATCACAAAGTTACACAGACTCTGACACACCTTGTAGCAGTAGCACCATTGGATACCGTTGATCTGAAATATAAACGAATCATGTAAAAACAATATTAAATGTTTTCAAAGAGGGACAAAGAATAATGGGTCATGTTAACAAAACACACATAACTTAGATTGCCCTCATATGTTATTATCAGGATGATGGATTGATGTAACTTCAGAAAAATGACCGCTTCAGAACAATGCCTTTAAGTTAGGTTTTACAATGAAATAGAACTACATGTGACGTCTTCCTTCCTCCATGATGTGACTGTTTCATTATCTCAATAAAGGTGCTGATATTTGTTTCTGGTCTACTTTAGTGAGAAAATTAAGCGCCAGTATAAAGTAAACTGCAATGCAGCCATCACCATACAGGACATAAGTATTACTAGTATTATGAGGAACTACAGACACTATAGTGTAGCTAAATTAACTTGTACTTCTACCAACTCGTACTCCACCGGATGTCAACCCGTACGCATGCCAGTAAATATTCAGTAATACTTTTTTTTCCGGGTTGAGTTGACCAAAATGAGTGTGAATTGGTAAAAGTACGAGTTGGCACGCATACGAGTTGACCTGTTTCACTCCAGGCGCGGCACATGTGATACTATTGCCACACTAAGGTTTTTAACTATAACCATGGTTTTATATAGTCAATATCAATAAAATTATACTAAAACGAACATACATCTATAAAAAATGTGAAAGTTTACATACCTTCAAACGAAACTAAGTAATGAAGACCACTTTCATTAATTGTGCACGGATTCTCAAATGATCTGTTAACGTAAGACGTTAAACCATGCCATCGTGTAGCCTACAAACTGAAGATTGTTGATGACTTTAACAGTTACGATACTGCATTTGGATGTGGTGTCAACGCTGTCTCGGGGTGCTGTAGGCTGGAACTCAGTCTGAGCCATGATGCATTGGAGTCAACATGCTGTAACAAAAATAATAGCAAAGTTTTATAAACTTGTACATGGACCAAGAATAAAGTATGTGAAATTTCAGAGGTTTTATAACTTATAAGTACATGGACCAAAATAATACATGACAGTGAACATGCTGTAAAAAATAATAGGAAGGTTTTATAAGTACATGGACCAAGAATAAAGTATTTGAAAATTCAGAGTTCTAATTTATGTGAATGGGGAAAATAGTGTATAATTTTGGAGTAGCTGGACCATTGAAATTGAAAAGGGCATTGGTTGTTTTCAAAATTGCACACAATTATTCTTGACAATGTGTAATAAATTAAAGAAATGTTCTCGCATGAAACTCTATGTAAGTTGATTTGTATCTAAGAATGGTAAAACATTTAGGAAAAGTGCAGTAAATCACTACTTAACGTTAATATGTGCACAAACTGAAGATTTTTGGAGAAAACAAAAATTACAAAATATGGCATAAAATTTCTACTGAAAAATTGCCATAACCTTAACAACTGAGTTTTCCTATCCGTATTTATATTCTAAATACATTTTGGTGACATCTGTTCATATTTTGTTAGAAAAGTGGCGAGTTGTTTACTGTCCATACGGTATGTTCACGTAGGCCTAACTAAAGAGTAACGTTAAGTTAAACAGGCACAATGCAATGACGAACTCTGTAGTCCCTCTAAAGAAATGGCCTTTCTTGTATATAAACACGAAGATAAATACAGGAAATCCTCTTTAAAATTAAATTCAAGATACCTACCCTTTATGACTGTGTCTGTGTTGGCGATCCATGTGTACACGAAATACAGTAACACACTGTAACAGTGCGCGTCGATTCGATTGTACATGGAGCTCCATTGTAACCAAAGATCGTTGGCGATCCATTTTCACACGAATTCCAAGACCTAACACTAACAGCGTCGATTGTACATGGAGCTCCATTGTAACCAAAGATCGTGCAGCGCCGCGTATAGCTACTTGATTAATGCAACGTAAGTGAAACGTTTTAGCTATTATCCTTTGATTTATCGAAATTCGATATCTGATGACCTAATCATGACGTCACAACTCGTGTTTCATCTACTTGTTAAGTTCTAAGTACATGCCAAGTTTCAAGTTCATGTGAAGTTTGCAAGTATGTGTTTTTTGTGGACAGACGTCGGGGAGAAGAAGAAGAAGAAGAAGAAGAAGAAGAAGAAGTAAAATTAGAAATTCGAGTTTGTTTACACAAACTCTAGGTGTTCGGGAGGAAGTAAAGGTCAAATTGGGGTCACCTTTGTGTAAAATTGTTTTGACAAATAACGATCTGTACAATGGTGCAAAGATTGTGAATTTACCTCTTGTCGAACATTTTGTTTTAAATATTAAACTTTCCCTTCCGGTTTAGACAGGAAGTAAAGGTCAAATTGGGGTCAGATTTGTGTAAAATTGTTTTGACAATTAACGATCTGTACAATGGTACAACAATTGTGAATTTACCTCTTGTGGTTGTTGAGATATGATTTTTTTAAATATTAAACTTTGACTTCCGGTTTGGACAGGAAATAAGGTCAAATTGGGGTCACTTTTTTGTAAATATTTTGTAACAATTAACGATCTGTACAATGGTACAAAAATTGTGAATTTACCTCTTGTGGTTGTTGAGATATGATTTTTTTAAATATTAAACTTTGACTTCCGGTTTGGACAGGAAGTAAGGTCAAACTGGGGTCACTCACAACTCGTGTTTCATCTATTTATTAAGTTCTAAGTACATGCCAAGTTTCAAGTTCATGTGATGTTTGCAAGTATGTGTTTTTATGTGGACAGACGTCTGGGAGAAGAAGAAGTAAAAAATAAAAATAAATAAAAACTAGAGGTATAGAGTTTGTAAAAAACAAACTCAAGGTGTTTGGGGGTTCATGTTATGGTGTCATCACCTAAAGTTGTTTAAAAATGCAAAATAAATACAAAATGTTAACATTGTATAAGTTTGTATTTAACAGAAATAAAGAGCCTATTTTAAGTTTACTATGAATTAAAGTGCTTGTTATTATCAGATTATATTGTCTTTCTCCCAGTTATGATAAACAACATTTAAGAAATCTAATCCTTAATAGAACGCCCATTATTACAGCTAAAATGGGGAGACATTGCAGGAACGAGCCAAGCCAGGCAGCTATTTTTTCTGCAGTACAATTCCTCATTCACTTACAAATTCCCATAAAAGGTTACAAAGGTTGAAAGGTTCTTCAATAGTTAATTCCCCAAAACTTGCACCAGCATGTTAGCCTAGTGAGTAGAATGCTCGTTCTCAAGGTGTTTGGTTGTTCATCATGTTATAACGTCATCACCTAAAGTTGTTTAAAAGTACATTAATTAAGTCTGAACTTGGTAAATATGGTTTCCTCTTCAGAAAGGTTTCATGATAAAACTTGCATCCGTGGTGCCAAGTGCGACTTGACAAGAGACTACAGCTATGGAGTTAAGTTCAGCATGTGACTTGACTTCAGACTACTAGACCATGGAGCGTGCAATGAAAATGCATTCAGAAATTGAGTTTCGTGACGCATATCAAGCATGAGCGTAGAAACAGTTTAATAGATAATTACATGTAAATTCTAATTATATAAATCCACACTCACAAAACTTGCCAGTTTGGCAGATATTTGCATTTGAACTATGACATGAAAATAGCGCCCTCTTTCGGTCATTCTTAAAAAACTATACATTTTAATGTAGATTTTTGTATAATTGAATAGTTCACATGGGCTATGTTTTTTTATGTTTCCCCTACCCTAATCTGTCAAATTGGTCCAGTGAGGTAGGGAAGAGTTTGGAAAGGGCATTCCATATTTGGGAAATATGTGATGCCATTGTAAAGAACTGAACCAGTTTAAAACAAATCTTGCCTTGAATAAAAGGTCTGAACTCGACTGCTCCCTGAACGACTGACCCCCACCCCCCCGTCCTCTACCCATTACTCCCAGGGTAGGATCTATGGTGTCGTGGTGTAGCATTCCAATTTAATTGATCATGTGTAAAACTTCTAAATTGTCCATATATTTCAATATTTTGGGGTTTCATTTCCCATCCCCCCATCTCCTTACCTTGAGCTCCACCCTCTTTAGGCAACCCTGGATCTAACCCTACCTACATCAAAGACCAATTTGTGAATCTTTTCTCATCTTTAAAAAGTAAATTATTGGTTATTAATTGTCAACGTTTTGTGTAAATATTTAAATTGATGAAACACATTCTTCGTTAATACATAAAATTAATAAGATATTTAAATAAAGGAAATGCGAAACAACATTATCTTTTGAATGACACTTCTGCTTTTTTTGTCATGGTCATGATACTCCTTTTCCATCCATTTTTGCACCCATCAATAATAATCCATTTCATACAGGATAAAGGCTATCCAAACTTCTAGGTCTAATTTGCAATGAAAAGAAGAAAAAAATTCTGAAGTACAAAATACAAAATAAGTGAACCTGTAGTCCCTAACATTAATTGGATTTGGCTAGTATTGTTAAATCTTTGGCACTTAAAAAAACTTTTACTGGTGCATGAAAAGAAAGTCAACAGAATGTTTTAATTAAAGTTTATAAGGGGCAACATTATCTCAATCAGAGTAGACTTTCAACGGGTCATGGAATCAGTGTCCTAGTGTAAGATGAACAAAGCGGGTGATTGAAAATTACTGGCTCATTTGTTAAGCAGTCTGCAAGGATAAGTCATCTGAAGTTGATGGCCAGGGCAGCTGTAATGCCATGTGATTTCTTCATTATAAGTGTATTATATAGTACAGCTGATGCATTGAAGAGTGTGTGAAGATAGGCACTTTCATGTGAAAATCTCTCTGCTTCTCCAGCACCTTCACTGCTGTCTACACTCACTGGCCAAAAGATATTGCAACATGCTCAAAATAGCAATTTACAGCAACAGGTGAGATTTAATCTGATTTCATCGATCGTGTATTACATAATTTCCGAGCAAGAACAGTAAAAAAGAACATTGACTTCAAAACACAGGCACTTTCAAGAAGTCTTAAGTAGTGTAAATAAAATGAAATAAATTATTGTAACACAGTTCTCCAAACTGAACTTTGGTGTGTGTTGCAATACTTATGGCCAGTGAGTGTATATCAGTATCAGTACATAATGTATCTGAGCTAACTGCAGTCTCTACCAGTTCTGTTGCAGCTAGAGATTGGCTGTACACCAAGTCAATTGTATTCTTAGTAAATGATCTATGAAATACCAGCGTAGGAAATGTACTTTTCAGATGTGTTTTCAGATTGTGGGACCTGTACTTACTGCAGTCAACTCCCTCCACTTCTTGTACGCACTTTATTAACTTACGATGTAATGACTTTGTGAAAAGAAATTCATTGTTTTTATTATTTTCTTCTGGATGACTTCTTCACAGAATTTTATTTATGCATCATTGTACCAAAGAGGTATTTCATCTGATGGATCTGGCCTTGTCAAGAATTGGGTACATACTCATTATAGCAAAGACAATAATAGCAAACTTCTAAACCCACAAGATCTTTATCTTCGATTTGCAAAAGTAACCTCTCATCTTTCCGTTGGGCATGCAACCAAGGTTTGGCACTGTGAAAAGAGTTTTTTTCTCAATTTTTCTCGGTTTGTCAGGGAGGAACTCTGATGAAGACCACGGTTTTCTTCTCTGGGGTTCAATGCTGCATTCTCACCGCTCAACCTCATCTTGACCTAAATATGTATGAAGAAAGAATGATAAATATTTAATAGAAATAGAGGAATAACTGAGTAAGGGGAATGGGCATTGTAGACAGAAAGAGATTGAAAATTAACAAAAATACACACACAAGACAAGGTAAACAGATAGAAAGAAACGAAAAAGCAACATCTAACTTGAAACAATTTTACTGCATACTAAGCTTGGGTGATAAACACGATATCGAATATTGCGATAACTTTTTTATTCGATTACAATATCGAGAACCTATTTAAGTTATCGGCATATCGGCGAATCGCGAATACAAATATATCACAATAAAATATAAATCGACATTGTGAGTCAAGTCTGAAATTCCATGGAAATAAAATCATTAGTCTTTTGAGCTTTTAGAAATGAGAAACAAAAGCAAACTACTTCAGAAGTATATACAACGCTCTGCAAATAAATTTGATATTTATTGTAACACTTGTAGAGGGGTACATGCATGTACCTGTGGTTATTGGCTCTAAAGCAATCATGCATGAATGCGAAAAAAGAATTGCGATATTATTGAAAATTGCAATATATGTTTGCCGATATATCGTGGATAAAAAAAATCGTTATCGCCCAAGCTTACTGCATACTTGAAACTTGATTGAATTTTTTGGAAAGAATTTCGTATCCAACCGCCACTTATTAAGGGTTTTTTTGAAAAAATTTTGCAACCACTAACCAGTTAAAAATTATTCTATCGATTTTTGGTGGTACAGAAAGTGAAACTATCTTTAAAATCCACTTTTATGATGGTTTTCGGACTTTATTTCCCTTCTAAAAAATCCTCCCCTTCAGAAAATAGAAGGATCATATTATAGTTGCCACTGCACATGCACAATGACTGTGTTGGTCACTAATTCTGGAGTTTACATCAGACTGACATGACTGAGGAATTCATCGTATACCAAAATGGCTGATTTTTCATAAAATAAATATCCTGGAATAATTTGAAGTATATGTCCATCATCATCCATATGTTCTCCACCTTGCAATCATGCATGAATGCAAAAAAAGAATTGCGATATTATTGAAAATTGCAATATATGTTTGCCGATATATCGTGAATAAAAAAAAATCGTTATCGCCCAAGCTTACTGCATACTTGAAACTTGATTGAATTTTTTGGAAAGAATTTCGTATCCAACCGCCACTTTTAAGGGTTTTTTTGAATTTTTTTGCAACCACTAACCAGTTAAAAATTATTCTATCGATTTTTGGTGGTACAGAAAGTGAAACTATCTTTAAAATCCACTTTTATGATGGTTTTCGGACTTTATTTCCCTTCTAAAAAATCCTCCCCTTCAGAAAATAGAAGGATCATAATAGTTGCCACTGCACATGCACAATGACTGTGTTGGTCACTAATTGTGGAGTTTACATCAGACTGACATGACTGAGGAATTCATCGTATACCAAAATGGCTGATTTTTCATGAAATAAATATCCTGGAATAATTTGAAGTATATGTCCATCATCATCCATATGCTCTCCACCTTACGAGGTAGGTAAGATTACTTTATTGGTTATATTGAATGAGAAAAGAGGCGGTTCAATACGACATTCTAACCGAATTTTTCAATATTTCCCTACCTTGATGTTTCTGTTTCTTCTCATTTCTTCCTCTCAGCCCTGCAAATGGCATGGAAGCATTTGTACCACTCTGAGTGGTACCCATAGATCTGTAAATCAAATGGTAATTAATTTTAGGAATGTCGGCTATTCATCCATACATGTAAAATAATAAATAATTGGGTCATGTCAGCATCCATCTTCATTGTATACACTATGAAAAAATAACCCAAAACTTTAGTTCAGCTTGAAGTTCATTTCCATGCTTATTCACACCACCTAAGGTTGAATATTCTTAGCTCATGTACAAAGTTATGTTTGTGCAACTAGTATTACTTTTAAGCATCTGATAAAACTCCATTATAAAGATCCCATTTTTCAACAGTGCTGATTTTTTACCAAAAAAGTGCCCCTTTCAGGATTTTGATGGATTTGGGGTGGTTAAGGTTAGTTTATTTTGTTGGTCAAGGTTATTTTGTGGTCAAGGTATTAACATGGTAACTATTGAAAAAAAATTGAAATTGTCACTAAAAAGTATGATATTAATTATGTCAACAACAACACTAGTAGGCCTATTAGTAACAGACACGATATTGAAGGACAGACCAGAATGAGATATTAAAAGTCTGACGACATAAGTTAAACTGTCAAGGATATTTTTCATATAAAATAGGCCTAAGTCCAACTATTTTACAAAAAATATGTAGTCTGATTAGGTCCACATATTTTTCAAATTCTTAAAAAAAAAAAATTCCAACATTAGCCTACCTGTGTAAGGCTGTAACGTTAGCCCTACCTAACGACAACGTTAGACCATTCCTTGCTCGATGCTGATGGTTAGACATGGACATCGGCAATA
Organism: Zoroaster sp. YZ-2022; assembly: GCA_029582265.1. Taxonomy (NCBI): domain Eukaryota; kingdom Metazoa; phylum Echinodermata; class Asteroidea; order Forcipulatida; family Zoroasteridae; genus Zoroaster; species Zoroaster sp. YZ-2022. Next base: position 19,070,751 of record CM055830.1, read on the forward strand.
TCACACTCAACCATACCACTACCATCAACGGAGAGGGAATGGCTCCATGAGTTCCACTGCAGAGCACCATGGTCGACTGCAGCTTGGAGTTTTCTATCGTCGCGCGCCTAGGGTTTCGTAGTCTCTCTCTCTCAAGACCGGAATTGGCACTTTTACTGCACAAAACCCGTCGCTGCGGTGTAAAACAAATATACGCACGCGGCCCGACAGGGAAGCCATTGTTTTTGCTACTGCATGCTGCGCGCGCATGCATGGCGGGTCATGACCTGAGCGGTCTTCGTAAGTATTCTATTCTAATTAGATACTGCATACACACATTATAGGCCGATATGTCTGTGTGTAAGAGAACGTCAAGGCCATTCACGTGGCTGTCCTTCTGAATAGTTGTTCATTTAAACGTCTGTTTTCGACCGGAAGGAGAGGTCAAATTGGGGTCATATCTGTGTAAGAAATGTGACATAGTTCAAGGTCTTTAAGATGATGCAAAGATTGTGAAAATATTTTCTGTGGTTCATGAGATATGATTTTTTGAATTTTTTTGATTTGTTTTTGAAATTTTCAACTTCCGGTTTCGACCGGAAGGAGAGGTCGAATTGGGGTCCCGTATGTGTACGAAAAATCACATAATTAAAGATCTATATCATGGTGCAAAGACTGTGAAAATATCATTTGTGGTTCATGAGATATGATTTTTTGAAAATATTAACCTTTGATTTAGTGTAATTCGATATCTGATGACCTCACTATGACATCACAACTTAGTGTACAACTACATGTTAAGGTTTAGGCACAACTACATGTTAAGGTCTAAGTATGTGTGAAGTTTTAAGGTTCTGTGAACTCTGCAACTATGTTTTTGTCTGTGGATAATTCTTATTCGGAAGAAGAAAAAGAAGAAGAAAAAAAAAACCGAACAATATCAAGAGGTGTTTGGGCACCAACCCAAACACCTAATAATAAAAAAACGAACAAAAACAAGAGGTGTTCGCGCTGTTGCTCGAACACCTAAAAAAAAACGAACTAAAACAATAGGTGTTTCGGGCACTAACCCGAACACCTAAAAAACCGAACAAAAACAATAGGTGTTTCGGTTACATACCCGAACACCTAAAAAACCGAACAAAAACAAGACGTGTTTCGGGCACATACCCGAACACCTAAAAAAAAAATCTAGTAGTATGATAAAGACGATGACTAACTATTTATCTAAGTGGACATTGGTAGAATTGAAGAATTTTGCGCGCGGTAAAAGACTATTTTTGGTGCGGGATAGCAGAACAAACAGAGTTAATAAACGGTCTTGGTACAACGCAGTTAAAAATATATAAAACGTCAGAGACCAACGCCATTGTATAAATTAAAATTGAATGAACTAAAAGAGCGTTTAGAAGCTGAAAATATTCCGCTACCCGAACATGGCAGCGGAAAGAGGGCACATCAAAAAGGACTACGTCGCTGCCATTAAAAGGTTTTACGAAGAAGAAGAGTTGTCCTTTGATGAACCACCTATTGATGGTGGAAGGTATTTGCGTCAGCGAAATATGACCGTACCGGACGGTCATAGTAAGGAAAAAGATCCAATCGTATTTTTAAACGCGGTCAAGTCAAAGATTGTAGAAAAGTTAACTTTAGACTTGCTCGAATTTAGAGGGATAAAGTTTATGATTAATTTAGAAATTACATTTTATAAAGAGAAACCCGATGGTACATCGAATATAACCGTCCAACGTTTAAAAATAAACACTCCATCGTTTTACTCGATCCGAGTGATATTGAAGATGCATTAATTACAGTTTTGCAAGAATACAAGAGGTTATAGAAAAGTGGACGCACAACGGTTCTGGATAGATCATAGATCATGTTGAAACTATGAGTATTGATATCTCGAGATATCAACCTTTGAGAGATGGCTCTTATATTTTACTACCGAAATATATAAGAGACAAAAAAACATGCATCAACGTTAAAAACAAGGATGATGATTGTCTGAGGTGGGCGCTGCATGGCATGACAGTAAAGAGCCATGTCTTACAAACTGGAATATTTGACATTTATTATCTGCTGTTTATTGAGAAATAATTATGTAAAGTTAACTTTATTCGAGAATATTTTTAGAAGCTACAAACTTTACACTTAAAAAAGTGGAACTCAAATTTATCTATTTGTTATTATAATTATTATTTTGGGGGAGTGGGAACATTTCCAAATGGTGTAGAATAAGGAAACATAACTTGGTGATACGTTTACAACCCCGCAACCCCTCCACCCACCTTGTAGAAATAGTCTCCATTAAGGATCCATATTCAGAAAAGAAATGGAAAGGGCATAAAAACTTGAATTAAAAAATCCAATGTGCAAATTGTACTTGGTATCCAAACAAAATGTTTACTTGAGGTATCATGCTGGCTAAGGTGTTTATTTGGTAATCAATAAATAAGGATATGGAACCTGCGCTTTGAGCTTGGATAAATGTAGCCTTAAGTCAAGGCCTCGCGCGCAGCAACCTAGTCTTTGTTCCAGACTGTGTTTCTATATTTTTGATACACGATCCGTTACCGCCTGCCGCACGACAGCACTACACGAACCGCTATCACATACGAACCGCTACAATCACGAACCGCTATCACGCATGAACCGCTATCACACACGAACCTCTACAATCACGAACCGCTATCAAACAAGTCTTGGAGATTTCATTGAATCTCCCACCGAAAACGGGGGTAAACCACTACGCATGTGTCGATTTGTTATGCCAGCGCCACCCACATTTTTGTTGCGCACGCGCATATACAACAACGGACTGCCGTACAGTTGTAGATCAGTGAACGCTGATGATTTCGTTGCTATCGATTTTAAGAATAGTCAGACAAGTATTCACCAGTCTGAATTTGTAAACAGTTCAAAAATTTCGCGTTGTATTAAATACACATTTTGTGTTTTCCCAAAGAATACATTTTCACTATTTAAAAAACTGAAACTTTCAATCAATGGTTGTTTAAAGCATTGTATCTCAGATAGTGGGCAGACAATTTTGCCAATAAATTACCAGTTTTGTACCTTCTCTTTAATGGAGAATTAGTGGTAAATGACTGATTGTATTAACTTACCTTCTCCGTTGCATGGCACACACATACAGAACACAACCAGTATTCCTAAAATCCAACCCATTCTGCAGTTTTTATTCGAAGCATCAGGACAAAAATCTCTCATCGATAAACTGAAATCATGAGTTGATCTCCTGTCATACAGTAGGCCTACGTGTTGTCAAGTACAGCTTGATACCACACACAATTACCGCCTGCTCATCCTTAAAAAGGCACGAACACAGTTGTTGATTCTGGTATATCCAGTATACGTGACAACCTTCAAGAGCGCGCTCACCAAGACTTCATCAACCAATCGCAACAAAGCAATGAGAGATGCACAGCATCAATTATTGAACTGATAATGTTACAACAATAATTGGAATTGACTGGGATGTTTGATGCCATCATCAACTTCACATCAAGTGAGGAATTAAATTGACATTAATAATAATAATAATAATGTATAGATTTATATAGCGCACGTATCCACCAACTAAGTGGCGCTCAAGGCGCATTATATTATTATCCCTGCTCATAAGGCTCATAAGGCTCATAAATCATTCCTGAAACCATCTCAGCTCCTGGGGAGTATACAGCTCAATTGCTGCCATTTCTAGCGCATATAGAGCAAACCATCTCTGCCTTCACAGGTACCCATTTAACCCCTGGGTGGAGAGAAGCAATTATGGTTAAGTGTCTTGCTCAAGGACACAGGTGTCACGGCCGGGGCTCGAACCCACACTCTGCTGCTGGCAACACCAGAACTTGAGTTCAGTGCGCTAGACCGCACGACAATCCACTTTACGTGCATTATACAACACACGGGACCTACGGCTTTACTTCCCATCCGAAGGACGAAGCAATTATGGTTAAGTACCTTGCTCAAGGACATTAAGTCATTTTGTATCGAATTTAATAAATAATTTAATATTTGCTGAGCACACTACTTAACATCTCTATGAAATTGTCTCCTGTATATAGAGGCAACCAGCTCAATGTGACCAGCCTTTGTATGGTCTCAATACAAACTGTTGCATGTTGCGCATGTAAGCGCTTTGTATCATACGTGTACGTACGCTCTTGTGTTATCAAATACATGGTTAAAGCAGTTTCTAAATGTGGCTTTCTATCGTAGCGTGCGCGCATTGATAGTACAAACATTATTTTTGTTACTTCCGGTTCCAAAGCTGTCTTAATGCTATGTAATTGAACCCAAATTCCCGATACGTTCAAAAGCCGCGATTCTTGAGCCAGAAATTGAATAAGATTTTGGGTCTTTACAACACATACGTTAAAGGCAAGTCCCAAGCTTTTAAATTTCTTGCACAAATTCTTTAAAAAATGGGTGGTCAATGCATATCCAATGGGCTTCTGATGATCGTTGGAGCCAACACGTGCGAATTGAAGTGGCCGTGGTTTATGTTGGAATTACGTCACAGTTACCAACGGGACAAGTAACGTCGTTTCGGTCCATTGCGTACTGAAAATTATACACAAGAGTGCAAGCTGGCCTAGTTATTAGTAATGATGGACATTATTATTTGTCCTTGTATAATACACATTGTATCCACCTGTTATGCAGTTTGGTATAAGTTAAAAAAATACAGGCATACTCAATATATATGAATGACAATGAACGAGTCATTGTGCATTTGTGTGCAAATAATGTGCTTATTTATTTCACGTACTCGAATTACATACACTGATAATCATTAGGAGTAGCTACAAATTCAATCTCAAACTTGCTCAGGGTGCACACCACTAAAATATGCGCTAAGCTGTTATGCCCTCAATATTTTCTGAAATACAAAGATTTGAGGCCCATATATTAAAGAGGGACTGTGTAAAATGGTCCAATAACATGACCTGGGGTCCTTGACTTACAAATTTCAGTATTTTGGACACATTAGGCCTTGAAAAAATTGTTATAATTTGGATGCTTTTCAGCGTGGGCGTTTCCACTAGTGTAGATGGTGGTTTCCATTGGGATGAGAATAACTCGACGGGCCTTGGGACTATCCACATTAAATTGAGAATACAACTTTTTAAATGTCTTTTAGTTTGAAAATTTTAAGATTGCTAAGTATCTTTTAATGATTTTTTTGGCATTGGTTGCTGTGGGAGTTTATTTAGTGGGATACACCCCTCGGCTTCTTGTCAGGACAGACGTCGTTGGATACAATGAAAAAAAGAGATTACCTTTGGGCCATTTTGTAAGATTTTAAACTCTTCACTTGAATGGAAATGGAGCAAATATGTGACAATCACAGCTTTGTGTAAACGGCGCCCTCTTTAGGCCACACACGGAGCCTCCATAACCATTTTGTAAAAGCTATTGTGTATAATAATACGTTACTTTTCACTAAATCTAATTTTAACCTCTTTTTGTGCAAAATTTCAAAACAGTTTATAATAAAACACGTGCAAGTTTCTGTGCTCAAATAATTACAAAATATACTAAAATTGGTAATCAACTAAGATAGATTCGGTGTCTGACAAGCACCTAATAAGTCTCTAGTTTCTGGTCTCCGCGCACGTCGCCTCAGACCCGCGTGTCAGCATTTTTAGTTCCATAGTTTGCTATGAAACAATGTCAAATAGAGCTTTATCATGGTGCTGTCATCTTGTTTGTTTGTTTGTTCGTTTTTGTTTTTGTTTTTGTTTGTTTGTATTTTCATTCAAAACAATGTAAACTAACCAGTGGCTGGAAGTGAAAATAGTCTGGTCCTTTTTTTCTATGAGATTTACATTACTATTGTCATCAGGTATACAAGGAATCTGACAAAGATGGCTGCTGTGTGATCAAGGTATACTGCAGCCAAAATTGCTGGATCGATTGGAATTATGCAGTACTGTGTTTTAAACGACTTTTTCACACAGTGGTATGAACTTTTGCCCGATTTGTGCGGCCTCTCTTAGCCACCATACTTTGTATTATAGGAATTTGATCTGGGTCTAATGTAACATGTATCATTAAAATAAATTAACAAACAAAATTAACAAATAAAATAAAAAACGCGTCACCACACCGATTTTGAAGCCAACCTTTGACCAGAAACCAGAAACTTTTGTTGTTGTCCTAAGTAGAATTAAAGATACTTTCATGAAAATTTACAATTATCTTTAATAAATATAAATCGCTAAATAACGGTCGTGCATCATACTTTTATTCGTCTGTAAAATGTGTAGAAATGTAAACGTATTCTTCTGTACATATTTTGTTGCTACAATGATTTAATAAAGTCAGTTTTTATACAAATTGTAAATGCTTCCCTGTTGTACCCATAACATCCTCCTTTCAATCAGACCTTTTCCTATATCTTAGCAGTTATTCTACCTGAAAAATGAGATTTGTATCAGCCATTGTGTAAGTTTTTAAAACGTTAAAAACGTTTCACTTGAATGGAAATGGAGCCAACAGGTTTGGCTGGAGACAATCACTGCTTTGTGTAAACGGCAACCTCTTTAGGCCATACACGGAGCTTCCATGACCATTTTGTAAAAGCTATTGTGTAAAATAATACGTTACCATTACTTAATCTAATTTCAGTCTCGTTTTGTGTAAAATTTCCAAACGGTTAATAAAACACGTGCAAATTTCCATGCTCGAATAATTACAAAATAAGTATACTAACTTTTGTAAGCAATTAACATAGATTCGGTGTCTGACAAATGCAAAACATAATATGTATTGTTAATCCGTGTGCTGTTAAAGATAATCTTTTAAGTTTGAGGATACGTATGAATAAATGTACTTTTAAAATTACGTAAATTTACAATAACTTTGAGTATAAACAGCAACATTTTGGTTGAGCATATTTTGTTTTCTTCTTTAGAATGTGTAGAAATGTATAAGAATTCTTCTGTATATGCCGGCGGTGCTGTAATGTTGTTACTTTAATGACTAAATAAAGTCAGTTTATATACAAACAGTAATTACTTCCTATTACATCTCACTCTGTCACCAACCTGATCCTCTCATTCCAAATCATCCATACCTTTCTTTTTTGTGTAAAAATATGAGTATGAATAGTTTTTCAAAGTGCACAAATTTTTTCCATCGGCCATTTTGTAAGATTTTAAACAGATGAAAACTGTTCATTTGATGGAGCAAATAGGCTTGGCTGGTGACAATCGCTGTTTGCGTAAACGGCGCCCTCTATAGGCCAGACACGGAGCCTCCATGTCCATTTTGTAAAAGCTAGTGTGTATAATAATATGTAACTGTTCAATAAATCTAATTTCAACATCTTTTTGTGCAAAATTCCAAAATGGTCAATAAAACACGTGCAAGTTTCCGTGCTCAAATAATTACAAAATATACTAACATTTACAAGCAACTAACATAGATTCTTGTTAATCCGTGTGCTGTTAAATGTATTTGTTTAGGTTTGTGGATACATATGAATAAATGTAATTTTAAAATTACGTAAATTTACGATAACTTGATTAATTGAATAAATATAAATATCGAAATTATGGTCGTGCATAAAAGTTTTTCTTTAGAATGTGTGAAAATGTAAAACGAATTCTTCTGTACCTGCCACTATACTTGATTCTCATTAAATTCACAAATCAATGTTATCAATGTACACTTCATTTATATTGTACTTTCATCAGTGTTTTTGCCTCCCGTTATTTCCTTGTTTTGTGGATGTTTGTGTTTTGAAACTCTCTTGCTCAATGTGTCTAATGATTTCTTATTTTTTGGAACAGATTTGGGTTTCTTGCTCTTTGATCGCTGTTCCGATATAGACGTAAAAAGGGTGTATAAATACGGGTTCAGGGAGGAGTTTATGGGTAGGATAAAGACAACAATCCAGGCATACATGTCTGGACCGATTACTACCGCCCCAGTTTGAGAGAGTATCCCCATGATGATTACAGGCATCCAGCATGCAAAATCAGTGCCGACTATGAATGCCATTTTGACCGCCATTCTGATATCCCGATCACGGTGAGCGGCCACGCGGACCTTTTTCGATGTGCGCTTGACTTCGACAAACATTGCCAAGTAGCAGACGAACACTACCAGGAAACAGATCAGGTTGACACCAAGAAAGAGAATAATTGAGAAAATCCAGGCTGGCTTCTGACCTTTACCTACTGGGATCGATAAAGTCTGGCTCCCAAATGGATTATCAATAGTGCCCTCTTTGACCTCGAAAGCGGTTGGTTTGGTGATGAGTGGTAGTCCAATGCACACATCGGATAAACCGTAGATATCCGAATCTGACCCACTATCAAAGACTGTTGGTCCAATACTCAAACCAAGTGATATTGACCAAATCACGAGTAGAACTAAAATGGTAGATGCCTTGCTTGGTTGCCTTGAGCTTAAAGGGTACACGATACCCCAGAAACAATATACACTTATAAGTGTGACAATAAACACAGACGCCTCGCACGACAAGACCGACAACACGCCAGCTATTTTGCATATCACACTTGACCGCCATTGCTTGGCCTCCGTTGAATACGTCTCACCAAAATACAGATCTGCTACCGCAAGAATGAGCATATAAACACCCATCATGAAGTCAGACACGGCTAGATTTAGAACCATAATTGAGTGACTTATTTTCGTGTTACGATTTCTATTTCGGGTCTCATGGCACTCCCTTGTTCTTTGAACGATGACCACAACATTGCCGATGAGGGCGCTTATTCCAAGAACCCACATGGATACGCGGAGGAATGTGTTCCGCATGAGACTGCCACAGAGGTTCAATGGAGGTTGTAACTCAGTTGTCTCACAATGTGATATCATGAAGTTAGGTAAAGAAACAAACTCACAACAGAGTCTGTAGTCGTCCACGTACCTGAAATTTCAATAGAAAATAAACTCATCATGAATTGATTTCATTTTTGCCATACATCGTATCGTCATCATCATTATCATTATCATCATCATCATCTGCATCATATCTTCATCATCATTATCTTTGTTTTTGTTAACAGTGAAGTCATCGATCAGCACAAACGGATGTCTTTGTATAATCATCAATAAGTCTACATACTTCCTCGTTGATACTTACAATTCCTGTAAACTCACTAAGTCAGTCACCGCTCCACTCTCCACACGGACAGGGTCATCACTTGGTTTATCACCTCTGATCAGAACTCTGGAATAAGATCATGATCATATGTAGTCATTTAAATAAAACAAATCACAACAAATAATTCATTGAAAACAATCGTCAGCTATAAAAGAACTGCAACTGAATGCCGCAAATATTGTAGTTTTCATTTCATTTAATTTTTTTAATTAAATGCAACACCTCCAAAAGCAGACATTTTACCATGTTCAGACAACTCTTAAAACCCACGATTTAAAAGAATTTAATTGATTACTATTTGCAAAAAATAATTTCTTACAGGGTTTTCAGATTATGGAGTCCACTAAACGCCCTCCTTTTTAGACTTTGTAGAGGGATGTCTCTTGCAATCCTTAAACATGAAACGAAAAGAAAAGACAATATTTAATCGAATGTCTATAATGTAACTAGAAAAGCACTCTTAGAGCGCAAACATTCGCTAAGTAGAGCTGAGCAGAATTTCAGAGAAAAAAATCAAAAAAGTCGTCAATTACCCTATTTGATGCTGTTCTCGTAGATAAATTTTGAAGAAAAAAATAATAATTAAATTCCGGTGGGGTCTCGAACGTGACAGCCGTGCACTTAATCCGCTGAGCCACCAACGATTCTTGAAACTTGATGAAAATATTAGAGTAAATAGGTCACTAGTGCGTTCCTGTCGGTTATCCGATTGATAGCCTGAGAAATTCAGAACACACGGTGCGTCGTCCCCAGCGCCGCACATGTACAGCGAGATTAATAACTAAGTCGTGGATACGGTGTGCATTGCGACCTTCTACGCGTTCGAACTCAAACAACACCCTTGATCCTTCTGTAACCGAAAGTTTCTTTATTTTGCCATTGGAATTCCAATGGAAAGTCGTATACAAGATGTGGGCGGTTCATTTTAAATGATGGCCAATCACAGGCCCCTAGCTTGACCCCGTTTGATCCCACACACACATAGCACAATGCATACAAACACGTCTTACATTAGCCCAAATATGGACTCTGTCTATGTCATAGAGTTATGTATAAGAACTAACTCTACGGTCTCTGTATACATGTGAAACGAAGTACACAAAGTTCAACCTAGGCTCGTTGTCCATGTAGAGTACAATCATGCATATCGCCCACAGCGAGCATGCAGTTTCTATGCCAACCAGTATAACCAATGAGAATACGTCTTGGTTTTTTGAATTTGGTATATTAACATTTTTATGAGCTCCGCCTTAAATTTTGGCATGTGCAGAAGCATCAAGGCGCGACGACGAATGGTCACATATACATGTATATGAACAGTCATGTACAGTGTACTACATACATGATGTAGATGTAGATGTAGAGAGAGAGAGAGAGAGAGAGAGAGAGAGAGAGAGAGAGAGAGAGAGAGAGAGAGAGAGAGAGAGAGAGAGAGAGAGAGAGAGAGAGAGAGAGAGAGAGAGAGAGAGAGAGAGAGAGACTTTTTTTTTGACTTTTCCGAAGAAAACTTTATTAATAAAAACAAATATATACAGAGGTACAATAAAAGGGTGGTAATCAGTTTACAATAATTTTGTAAAGATATAGACAATATTACTTATAGACAACAAAGTAATGAATAATCAAGATATACAATAATTTGTCAATAAAAGGGTGGTAATCAGTAAAACAAAAGTTTGTCAATAATATTGTAACATTAATGACATAAATAAAATTACAAAAGATAACAAAGTTATCTATGTTCAGTGAATCTTTAAATAAAGTATCTTTAAACAAAGTATCAAAAATAACAAAAGTGGAGAAAAAATGAAATGGTTGAAAGAAAAAGGGGAAGGAAGGGGAAGGAAGGAAAAGGTTCTTATACGGAACCCTGGGGTGGGGAGCCACTGGGTAAATGGATGTGGGCCTTTTGGCCCACCCCAGTGGCTCCCAAAGGGACAGGAAAAAGAGAAGAAAAGGGGGAGAGGGGGATCAAAGAGTTATATCAACCATGTCAAAATGTTGTTATCATAAATAAAGAGACAATTATTGTGGGACCATTTGGCGAGAAATTTGTTCACATTATTACATTGTTTAAAATACGTGAATTCAAGGAGAATTTTGTTTTTGAGACGATGGTTCCAAATTGTAAGGGGTCAGAAATACAAGAAGTGCGGTAGAGATAATAAATTACGTTTTTTAAACTGACGATCAGGTAGTTGGCAATGCGCACTACCTCCCTTCCACGGTTCTTGGCGTGCGGAATCAAAGCCCAGTAGAGGTCAAAGTTCAAATGAAGAGACGGTAGAAGACGATTGAGCAGTGTGTGTAGAAGATTTAGGGCTGGCTGTACTTCAGGGCACATGATGAAGAGATGTTGGATTGATCCCCTCTCTCCGCACCATCCGCAGAAAGAAGAGATGTCCGAATTGAGATGATGAAGAACTGGAAGTGAGGGCAGAAAGTTGTGAAGAAGTTTAAATTGCATGTCGCCTTCCTTTTTAGAGATGGGTAGTTCGTAGATCTGTTTCCATTGAATGTGAGAAGAAGTGTCGAGAAATCCATTGTTGTGCCAGTGTGTCGTTACGGTTTCGTGAAGAGAGTTAATTTTGTTGTTGAAGATGGCGTAGAGAGCTTTAGATGGTGCGGAGAGTCCGTCTTTAATGGATGGTAAGTTAAAGATGACGGGAGAATTCGGGAAAGGAGAGACAGCTTGAAGTTCACAAACGGGAAGACGACATCCCTCTACTTTGAAGAGGTCAGGAAAAAGTTCTTGTAAGCGAAGATGAAAGCGTTGAAGATCTTGCTGGAGTAGACGAAGAGAGGGAGGGCGAAGTCCTCGAAATGAAGTTTGAAGTGTGCGGGGATCAATCCAATGACCGGTGTTGAAGTCGAGTAGGTGACGAACGAGTTGGACTCCGCACGCCTTGAGCCGCACGGGAGGGGGAACCTGATCGTCAGCAGGAGTGCTAAAAACAAGACTATTAATGGATAAGTTAATTACATGGTTGATAGAATTTGGTTGTGTTTCAATTTTAGCTCCGGACACCGTCCAAGCACGCATTAATTCGCTATAGAAAGGGGGAAGACTGGTGTAAAATTTGGGATTGGTTTTGAGTTGAAAAAGTTGAAAATCAAGATCGAGTCTGGCATATTGTCGGAGATAGTGAGCGACAAGAAAATAGGCCGGATGAGAAAAAAGATTTAGAAAGCGTTGGATGAAAGTAAATCTATAGGTGAAGATGCGTGCTTGGAGGTTCACTAGGCCTAGTCCTCCTTTGTCAGGTTTTGTATACAAAGTTTGTTTTTTAAGGTAGTGCCGTTTGTTTGACCAGACGAAGTCGACAAGCATGTTCTGGAGTTCACTAAGGATAATTTCCGGAGGAGAGAAAACAGCGAGGCAGTGGAAGATTTTTGAGGCAGCCAGCTGATTTGCTATAATGATTTTGCCTTTAAATGAGAGAGAGGTCGAGATTCGAGTCCAGGAAGAAAGAGTTTTGTTGAGTTTTTCTTTGCATTTAGTCCAGTTTTGTTTTATGTAATTATTAGTATTTCCTAAGTGAACTCCAAGGAAAGGGAGACCTTCGCTATTCCAGGTGAAATTGTGCGGCTTGTCATTCCGTCCGGTCCACGAGCCAGCCCAAAAGCCCTGGGATTTTTGAGTATTTAAACGTGCAGCAGAGGCTCGGCCGAAGAGGCTGTACGCCTCTTCGACCTTACTGAAACCCGATTCGGAGGTGATAAACACGGACACGTCGTCTGCGTACGCCGAAACCGCGCACGTAAAATCCGTGCCGGGGATGTGAAAATCATGATTTATTAATTTGTTTCTAAGAGTGTTTAGAAGAGGTTCTATAGCAATAGAATAAAGAAGGCCAGAAAGCGGACATCCCTGACGTATCCCTTTCTCAAAAAGAAAAGGTGCAGTCAGGGAACCGTTCACTTTAACAAAGCTCTCGGCGTCACCATATAGAATTTGTAAATAAGTAATGAAACGCGAACCAAAGCCCATGGCTCTCATGGTATTAAAAAGATAGCCGTGATCAACATTGTCGAAGGCTTTCTTCTGATCAAGGTTGACCACGGCCAGAGGGGTGTCATTAGAGTTAGAAAAATGAATGATGTCTCGAATAAGATTAATATTGTCGTGTATTGCGCGTCCAGGAACGCAATAACTTTGATCTTCATTAATGACGCTGCCAATGCATTGTTTGAGCCTGTTGGCAAGCAACTTGGCAAAGATTTTATAGTCTGTGTTGAGAAGAGAGACGGGTCGCCAATTAGAAATATCTGCTAGATCCCCTTTCTTAGGAAGAAGTGTTATGACAGCCCTGCGAAGGGAGCGAGGTAAAGAGCCGTTTTCTACAGAAGAATGAAGGACAGATAGGAAGTCGTTTTTCAAAATGGGCCAGAAGGAAAGAAAAAATTCAGAGGTGAGGCCGTCGAGGCCTGGTGTTTTGTTTTTGCCAAGTTGCTTAACCGCGAGGTCTAATTCTTCCTGAGACAGAAGACAATCGAGGTCCTCTGAGTCAGAAATTTCGAGTTTATTAAGGTTATTAAATAATTCATCGAGGGTGCTCTCATCAGTGGGGACTTGGCTATACAGAGTTTTGTAAAAATGGTGAATGTGTGCTTTAATTTCCGAGGGGTCTTCGGAAGTCAGTCCAGATTCTAGACGAATTTGAGAAATGTTTTTGGAATAAGAATTAGATTTTTCAAGATTAAAGAAGTAAGTGGAACACGAGTCAGTCTCGTTAATGTGTTTGAAGCGAGTTCTGACGAGAGCACCCTGAGCTTCGATTTTAAGTAAATAGTTTAAGTTTTGTCTCTGTTCGGCCAGAGCATCCCTGGTCTTTTGATTAAGGTCTGGCGCAGACTGAATTTCGTCGATTTTTGTATTGATTTCAAGAAAAGCTTTACGCTTTTCTTGGGCTTTTTTGGAGCCATACATTTGGCTGATAGATTTGATGTGAATTTTTCCGAAATCCCACCAAGAGGCGAGATTTGGAAAATCACCCTTTTTTTCTCTCCAATCAGCCCAAAAATGATTTATAATTTCACAATAATTAAAATCTTCGAGTAAGGAGTTATTGAAATGCCAATAGGACTGCCCCTTGGAATACTGGAAGGAAGTTTAATAATGAGACTGACCGCCGAGTGGTCAGACAAAGAACAAGGAAAGATTTCGGACGTTTGAATAGAAGACATAAAACAAGTGTTAACATAAAAACGATCTAATCTTGCTTTTGAAACGCCAGACAATATGGAAGGGTTGTTTCTATACCAGGTAAATTTTTGTTTTAGAGGATTCAGTCTGCGCCAGGCATCACAAAGAGACAATGCATTGACAGCGTCTTTGAGAGCCATGGAAATTTTGTTTCTGCGTTCCAAGGCGTACACAGACGATCAATGGCCGGATTATCGGTACAATTAAAATCACCTCCGAATAGGATGACACCGTCACTGCGACTGGAACTGTGGTCCCTAAGAGAATTGATAGCACAAATGGCAATTTGGTCATTTTGGGGGATGAGAGTATTGTAAATATGATAAGTGGTATTGTTGAAGTTGATTTCAGTATAAAGAATATAACTGTCAAAAATGGTGGCCGAAGAAATGATGTCTATTTTATTATTTTTAATTAGAGTGGTGACTCCCGCGCCACAAGAGGGGCTGGGGAGCACTGAGGGTGTGGGACCACAGGTTCCAGCAAGGACTTTTCAGTTAATTTATACGTTTCTTGTAAAAGAACAATGTCAGGGTTATGGGTAATATTTTGAATGTATACTTGGAGGGAGGCATTTAAAATAGAATTTGAACAGCCTCCAGTGTTAAGGGTAAGCAGTGACAATGTCATCCCTAGCGTAAAAAATACAAAAATGAGAGAATTCATGACAAGAGAAAATGAAAACGAAAGAAAGTTATTTATCTAAGGTTTTGACGAGTTTCAGTATCCTCTGCTGCAGGCTTCGTTTAATTTGCGGGTGATTGCGGAGGGGTTTGAGTTGTTTGACCAGCCCAGGGATGTCAGACGTAAAGTTTCTTGTGTATGAATACCGGTGTTGGATTTAAGGGATTGGAGGATGGGTGGTTGGTGTCGTCGTTTTTGTTGTCACTGTGTTCATCGTTTTTTTCTTGTGTGTGTTTTTTGCATGAGCGGCTAATATGTCCAAACTCCCCGCAATTGAAACACCGAACTGACTCCGTAGAAAGAAAAACTCTGTAATTGACGCCCGAAAAAAAGAAATTTATGTGGTCGGGAGGGGTTATATTGGGGTTGAGCAGAACTTGTACCTGTCTTCGGAAACTCATTATGTGGGAGAGGTTTTTTTGTTTTATTCCCAGAGGAATGGGCCGGATCTGCGATACTACCTTACAGAAAGAAGATAGGTTGCTGACAAGTACCGTGTTAGGGATTTCTGGATAAACGTTGGACAGTGTGAGATGGGTAGTGGGACGGACAAGGGGGATCAGCTCGAGAAAGGAGTCGCCGTATTCAAGACCGCGTTCCACGGTATCGACGACTGCCTCTCTCGAGCTGAGATAGATGGCAATTCGACCATTAGAAATTCGTGATGCTGAAAGGACGTTTTGTGCAGGGAAATTGTTGGTGAAAGCATCAATGTATGCTTGGACAGAGACATTGTCAGCAGCCTTAAAGCACACTCCATTGTTCCTGGTGACGTTCTTAAAGGGCTCGTCACCAGGAACAATGCGTGTGTTCGGGTCAGCCTTACTAACGCTTGGCTGACCCTGAATGGATTGGTTCGCTTGACTGGCCATAGTGGCCAGCCAGAGCATAAAAATACGTACAAAATTAAGGAAGAAATGATCAAAAATTACACAAAAATAACAAAACCTGACAAAAAGAGGATAGTCTAGTGTAATCTATAAAGTATACCGAGACGAACAGTATAAAAACTGTGACCGTCCGAGGTCTAAAATCTACAAAATTCACTACTTTTCCGGAGCTCGAAATGAAACACGAGAGAGAGAGAGAGAGAGAGAGAGAGAGAGAGAGAGAGAGAGAGAGAGAGAGAGAGAGAGAGAGAGAGAGAGAGAGAGAGAGAGAGAGAGAGAGAGAGAGAGAGAGAGAGAGAGAGAGAGATATAGAGAGAGAGAGAGAGAGAGAGAGAGAGAGAGAGAGAGAGAGAGAGAGAGAGAGAGAGAGAGAGAGAGAGAGAGAGAGAGAGAGAGAGAGAGAGAGAGAGAGAGAGAGAGAGAGAGAGAGACTTTTTGACTTTTCAATGAGATTCTTTATTTACAATTCAAAAAACAAAGTCAAATTTTATAATAAAAGAATAGTAAATTAAAACAGAACATTTTGCAATTTGGAAAGCATTAATACAGTTTTAAGTAAACAGAAAAGACCAAATATTCGGTACATGTAAACATGTAATAGAAACAAAAATATTTTAGTGTACAGATACAATATACATTTTAAATACAAATGAATAAAGTGAATACTTTAACCAATATAAGTATAAAGCTCCTCAGAAAAAGAGAAATACAAAGAAAGGAGAAAAGAAAGAAGAGGAAAGGGGTTCCAGTGCGGAGGGTGCGGCAACACGTTTTTTGGCGTGAGCCGAACCCACCGTGGTTCCCCTGAGGTGGGGAAGCCACTGGCGTTACTGGTGTGGGCCTTATATCCCACTCCAGTGGCTTCCAAGGATAAGAGAAAGAAAAGAAAAGAGAGGAAATCGGAAAGGAGGAGCAAATTTAGTAATTCTAACCGGGTTTAAATCAGCCATGTCAGCTTGTCATTAATGATGATGAACAAAGTATTATTTATATTCCATTTTTTAAGAAATTCATCATCATTATTGACAAGCATAAAATAGTTGTATTCGAAAATAACTTTGTTTTTGATACGGTGAGTAAAAATTAAAAGAGGATCAATGAAATTAGAGGTTCGGTAAAGATTGTATATGACATATTTGCAACTGACGATAAGGTAGTTTGACAGGCGCACCGCCTCTCTATTGCGGCCCTTAGCACATGGGATCAAGGCCCAGTAGAGGTCAAAGTTCAGAAGTAGGTCAGGAAGAAGCCGGTGAAGAAGACTGTGGAGACAGTTGAGAAGAGGTTGAACAGAGGGACACGTGATGAATAGATGGCAGATCGTCCCCTTGTGTCCGCACCATCCACATGTTGAAGAGATGGCCGGGTTGAGATGATGTAGAACTTGGAGTGACGGTAGGATGTTGTGTAGTAGTTTATATTGTAGGTCCCCTCTTTTTTGGAAGTTGGGGGACTGTAGATGCTATTCCATTGTATGTTTGTGTTGCTGTCCAGGACTCCGTTTTGATGCCAGTGTGATGTTTCTGTGGAAGGATGCGAGTTGAGATTTGTGTTGATGACATTGTAGATCGTTTTGGATGGTGCGGAGATGGCATTGTCCAAGTTGTTGATGATGACGTTGAGGGGACGATCTGGTTTAGATGGAACATTTGTAGCGCAGAGACAGGTAGGTGAAAACCCCTCTCGTCGAATAGAGAGGGGAACAGTCTGATGAGTATCGTGTGCATCGAAGAAAGCTGGTTTTGAAGAAGTCGAGAAGATGGAGGACGAGATGTACTAGAAGAGGAGATGATGTCATTGGGCTGGTGCCACGATCCGGAAGTGAAGTTGAGAAGATCCCTCACCAGGCCGACCCCACGTGTCGAGAGCCGCTCAGAGAGGGATACGCCATCGTCAGTAGCATTTTGAATTAAAGGAATATTTATGGGTAAATTAATGACATGGCTGACTGAGTCGTGTATTATTTCTAACCGAGCTCCAGACAACCTCCAGGCACGCATGATCTCACCATAAAAAGAAGGTAATCCAATGTCAAAAGGGGTCTGTCTTCAAATAGAAGAGATGGAAGTCATAATTTAGTTTTTTGTAGCGACGGAGGTGATTTTGAAGAAAAACAAAAGAGGAATGAGAATTACCTTTAAGGTAACGAAAGAGACGCGTTAATCTAAAGGTGAGAACTCGTGCCTGGAGGTTAACAAGACCGAACCCCCCTTTGTCAGGTTTCTGATACACAATTTGCTCTTTAAGGCGGTGTCTCTTGTTGGACCAGACGAAATCAACCAGCCGCCGTTGGAGTTCACTTTGAAATCGTCTGGCGGAGCGAGTGCCGCCAGACAATGAAAGGTTTTGATGCGGCTAGCTGGTTGGCAATCAAGACTCTCCCTTTAAAAGAAAGGGAGGTCGAGATGCCAGACCAGCTAGCGAGGGTTTCGGATAATCGGTTTTACAACAGTCCAGTTTTTGTCAGTGTATGTTTTGGTGTTTCCTAAGTGAACTCCGAGGAACGACAGGCCATCGTCATTCCATGAAAATTAAGCGGCCGGTCGCCTCGTCCGATCCAAGATCCCGCCCACAACCCTGGGATTTTCTCGTATTTAGGCGCGCGGCAGAGGCGCGAGCAAAGAGATCGTAGTGTCTTTGATCGCGTCAAAGCCGCGTTCGGAGGTGACAAAACGGAGACATCATCTGCATACGCAGACACCGAGCAAGAGACGTCAGCGTCGGGTATTCGGAAACCGTCGTCCCCGACTTCGCCCCTTAGGCGACGTAGAAAAGGTTCAATAGCATCGAGTACAGCAGTCCCGAGAGTGGGCAGCCTGACGGATGCCCTTCTCAACGGAGAAGGGGCCGTCAGAGAACCGCAGATTTTGACCAAACTCTCGGAACCGCTGTACAGGATTTTTATGTAGTCGAGGAAACGGTCTCCGAAGCCCATAGCTCTCATGGTGTCGAAGAGGTAGTCGCGATCAACTTTATCGAACGCTTTTTGCTGATCGAGGTTGACCACGGCTAAAGGGACATCATTTCATTGGCATATTCGATGATGTCCCTTATCAGACCTACGTTGTCATGGATTGAACGTCCAGGGACGCAGTAGGTCTGATCCTCACCTACGACGCTGCTGATGCACTCTTTCAGTCTGTTAGCGAGCAACCTTGCAAGGATTTTGTAATCATTGTTTAGAAGGGAGATTGGCCGCCAATTGGCTATGTCGGCCAGATCTCCTTCTTGAAAAGAGTAATTACCGCCCTCCTGAACGAACGAGGAAGCCCGCCGGTGAGAAAAGAATAATTTAAAACAGAAAGTAGGTCGTTTTTAGAATATTCCAAAGTTTGATAGAATTCACCAGACAGGCCGTCCAGGCCAGGCGTTTTATCCTTGCTAAGTTGGCCAACAGCTATTTCTAATTCCTCTAGAGACAGAGGACGCTCCAGGTCCTCTGCCTCTACAGGATCAAGACGAGGCAGGTCCCTTAAAATGTTTTCGCGGGCGCCCTCATCGGTCGAGTTTTTAGAATAGAGGTTTTTGTAGAAATTTGATACATGATTTTTTATGACAGAGATATTTTGAGTAATTTCTCCAGAATCCAAACGGATTCTGGAGATAGTTTTAGAACGGGATTTAGATTTTTCAAGATTAAAAAAGTAAGAAGAGGAGGTATCGACCTCGCTGACATGTTTGAATCTCGACCTGATAAGGGCGCCCTGCGCTCGATTTTTTAAGATAGAATTAAGTTTTTCTTTTTGTTCTAAGAGGACCTGCCTGGTCTCCGGTGTGATTTCCGGCGCAGACTGAAGGTCGTCAATAGTCCGATTTATTTTAAAAAGAGCTTCGCGTTTCTCGGAAGCAATTTTTTTAGAAAACATTTGAGTAATTATTTTGATGTGGGACTTGCCAAAGTCCCACCAAGAATTTAAATTGGGAAATCGGACTGTTTTTGACGCCATTCTCCCCAGAAACAAGTTATAATTTGTTTGTATGCTTCATCCTGAAGAATTGAATTATTAAAATGCCAGTAGGCGCTACCCCGGAAATTAGCCGAGGGTATTTGAATTTTTAAAGAAATAGCGGAGTGATCAGAAAGAGAACAGGGTGTTATTTTGCATGAATGAATAGAGGATAACATATCAGGATGAAGATACAAACGATCTAACCTGGCTTTGGAAACACCACAATCCCTGGAAGGGTTATTCCGCAGCCAGGTAAATTGTTGTTTCTGGGGATTCAGTCTACGCCAAACATCACACAGAGAGAGTGCACCAACAGTTTCCTTGAGAGCTGCTGCGACTCTGGATCTACGCTCGGTGGGCGCATGCAGACGGTCCAATGCAGGATTTTCCGTGCAGTTAAAGTCACCTCCGACCACAACGACACCGTCACTGTCACAAGAGGATAAATGTTTAGAGAAAGAATTAAAGACTTTAAAAGCAAGAGAGTCGCTCTGGGGTACTAAAAAATTATAAATGTGGAAAAGAGTTTCATTGGATTTAGTTTTTGTATAAAGAAGATGTCCTGGAAAAATGTTAAGATTTGAAATAATTTCTAAATTTTATTATTAACGAGTGTAGTACCCCAGAGCCATAAGAGTTGGAAGGGAAGAGATAGAGTAAGGGCCATAGGCTCCAGCAGGAGCTTATTTCCGTAAGGTTATAAGTCTCCTGCAGGAGCACTATGTCGGAAAAGGGAAAGAAATTTTCAAAATAAGCATGTATGGCGGCATTTTTGGTTGGCATTGAACAGCCGCCTGTGTTCAGGGAAATCAGTGACAGTGTCATTGCGACCAAACTAATCAAGACTCTCATAAAAGAAAAGCAAAAAACAAATTACTTATCTAAAGTCTTGATCAACTTGGTTACGCGTTGTTGTAGGCCTCTGTTGAGGAGTGGGTTGCTGCGTAGCGGTTTGAGTTGTTTCACAAGTCCGGGCACATTAGCAGTGAATCTCTTGGCCACCTCGATAGGTTTTTTTCGATTTTTTATGGAGGCCAAGAAATTCATGAGCTCTTTAGAAGACAGAGGACCTTTTGTGTTGGAAAGGCAATCAGGCACCGCCTCGTCTTCGGTAGTCTGACTGTCTTCCCACATGTCATCTTGGTCGTTCGTCGACGAGGCCGGGGTGGAGACAAGGGAGGATTGTGAGTTAAGGACTTGGTTAAGGACTTGGGTGATGGAAGGGGAGTCGACTGTCATGGGCATCGCCACCTTCTTCACAAGTTTACGTGGAGGAGAGGGTGTCTTTAGAGGAGTGAGAACTGAAGTATTTGTAGGAGGGGATTGAGTGGAAGATTTTCTTTTCGATACGACATCAGAAAAGAGTCTAGATGGTGGAGGTGGCGATCCCCAGACAGAGCAACCGGGTTTGGATGGGGTGTGGATAGGTTGAAGGGCGGATGAAGGTTGGGAGGGGGAAAGGGAGTGGTGGGAGGGGGAAGGGGAGGATGGGGCCGCGGATGACGCAGGGGCCACGGACGGCGCAGGAGCCTCAGACGCCGGAGAAACCGCGGGCAAAGAAGGCCCCACAGACCCCGCCGTGCCTCCCGCACGAGCCGAGCCTCCCGCCCCGGACGAGGGCCCAACCCCTGTTGGGCTCCCGCCGGAACGAGAGACCGACGCGCTGGACCCCGCACCAGCACGTGAGGCACTTCCAGTTGAAGCACCCCCCGACACCGGCGCGGCATGTCCAGCCTTCGCACAGGCGGCCCCGACAGGGCCCGAGGGCCCCCCAAAACCCGCAGCGGTCCGAACACCCGAGGGCCCCGCACGATCCGCATCCCCTACGGAATCCAGCGGACCAGGTTGTTTGGAGACTTTAGGTGGGTGTTTAGGATCGGCTTTTTTTGGTTAGTGGGGTTATGGACGAAGGTGGGTGGTGGGTTTAAGGATTGGTCTCGTTTTTGTCAATGTCATCGGTCCCCTGTTTCTTGCAAGCTCGACTAATGTGGCCGTACTCACCGCAGGAGAAGCAGCGTACCGACTCAGTCGAGAGAAATACACGGTAGTTAGTGCCTAAATACGAGAAGTTTATGTGTTCAGGCGGAGTGACGTTCGGTTTAAGAAGAACATGCACTTGACGCCTGAACGACATGATATGTGACAAATGTTTTTCCTTGAAACCCAGGGGAATTGATCTTACCTGAGACACCACTTTACAGAAGGATGACAGATTGTGTATCAGTACCGTGTTCGGGATCTCTGGGTAAACATTGGAAAGCGTGAACCGGGTGGTTGGCTGGACCAGTGGCGTGAGCTCGATGAAGCTGCCGTCGTAGGTCAGTCCGTTTTCGATGGCCTCGACGACAGCCTCCCTCGAGCTCAAATATAGTGCTATACGACCGTTAGAAATTCTGGAAGCAGATAGAACCTGTGCGTTTGAAATTTCGTTAACCAGTGAGATGAGATATTGACGAACTGATATTGTGTCCAGCGCTCTGAACACAATTCCATTGTCCCTGGTAAGTGGGCTGTTACCAGGAACAATGGAATCGCGTTCACCACCCTTGTTCACGCTTGAGTTAAGCTGAATAGGCCGCTGCGCCTGACTGGTCATGGTGGCCAGCCAAAGCACAAAAAACGACCAAAAAATAGAGAAAAATAACCCAGAAATACTCGAAAACAGTTAAACCTAACAAACAGAAATTCGCCCTGTGGGCGGTCCACTTATGCCAATTATCTAGCTATTGCTCTATGGGGCCAGGTCAGAGGCCAAACCATATCTGCCGATTAGCCAGGGATCAAGCCCCGGTCAGATGCAAACAACCCGGTAACGGCAGTAGCGGGTATCACACAAACGGGACACAAGCCTTTTATGTGGTTCTACACAAAGTAGATTTATATGGAGAAACTGACCTGAAATATTATATAAACGGTTCGCGAGCAAAGAAAATTATCGTCACAAAGTATTTTAGAACTAGTGTGACATTGACTGCTAATGAAATTCAAATCTGGTATTATTATGAATAAACCGTAGACGTCATCAGGATTTAAATGGAGTTCGTATTATAACAGTAATAATTATAATCATCAAAAACACAACTTCTTTCTCAAAAGTAAATCCATAAAAGGACGTTCACTCACATGTATTCCAAATTATTGAGTTCGGAGAAAGAGTTCGCTTCAAGATCCGTTATTTGGTTCCTGGAGATGTCCCTTTAAGTACAAAAATCAAAGTAAGTAGAATATGAACCTTTGTATATGATGTAAGATCAGTAAGAGGAAGGTTTGTATATGGTGTAAGATCAGTAAGAGGAAGGTTTGTATATGGTGTAAGATCAGTAAGAGGAAGGTTTGTATGTGGTGTAAGATCAGTAAGAGGAAGGATTGTATATGGTTTAAGATCAGTAAGAGGAAGGTTTGTATATGGTGTAAGATCAGTAAGAGGAAGGTTTGTATATCCCTTTCAACCCCATTGTGCCATATTGGCTCACTATTGCATATCGCTTGGGTACAGTGGTGTTCTTTTGGCACGCGAAAACAATTCTTTTTTGTTCCCGGTGAGCCCTGTGGCACGTCGGTAATACCTGTTTTAGGAAAATGTCAATAGCGCCCTCAATTGACCAGTGCTTTCTGATTGGCTGAAAAAGGACGCTCTGTGAACTTTGCGTGCTCGTGCTAGCTATATATTGTCATGGACGCCGATCGAAGTGCACACATTTTGGAAGAAATATTCGCAGATAGTGGGTCAGACATGTCTTCTGACGAGGATTCTACGCCGGAGTCGGAAGATAGTGAAGAGGAATGCGTCCCTACATCATCATCTTCATCGGAAAAGCCAAACTACCGGTCTGGTTGGTGTGAAAATAACGCATACACGAGGAAACACACAGTGCAATTCAGTGGAAACTGGGGAACTACTGAAGATTTGAGTAACTATACACCTTTCCAAATTTTTCAACTGTACTTCTGTCAAGCGACCTGGGAGCTGATGGTGACGGAGACAAATCAATATGCTGAGCAAACTTTGCCTGCAAACCCAACCAATCGTCAGCCTGCTTGGACTCCAACAAATGTTCTCGAAAGTATGGCATTAGTGGCATTATTACTTTGCATGGGCATCAACAAAAGGCCTCGATACAGCATGCACTGGTCCATGTCAGATGTCCTTCGAAGTCCGGTATATCCATCATCTATGTCCCACAACAGATTCACCGCAATCCTTAGATTTTTTCACCTAGCCAACAACAGCGCTCAAGTCGACAGCCCTTCCGACAAACTGGCAAAACTTCACCCTTTACTCGACATTGTACTGCCAACCTTTCTCAAAATATACAGCCCTGGACGAAACCTCTCACCAGACGAGAGTATGGTGAAGTTTAAAGGACGACTGAGCTTTAAGCAGTACTTACCGCGAAAGGCCAACAAGTGGGGACTGAAATGCTTCTCTTTAAATGAGTCCGAATCCGGGTATACGTGTGCTTGGAAGATGTTCACAGGGTCTCAACCAAGCCATCAACACTTCAACCCTCCACTATGCAAGCTGCAACCATGGCAACACACCATCCATCCCTTCTTCATGCACCAGGCCAGGTTGTCTTGGATCTACTGAAAGGACTGGAACACAAGGGGCATGTCATCTTCATGGATAATTGGTACAATAGCCCACCTCTGGTCTCCAAGTTATCACAGCTATAGGATTTGGAGTTTGTGGAACTGTGCGCTACACCACACAAGGAGTTCCTGATTTTGCTCATACCAAAAAGTTCCTAATGAAAAAACAGAAGACCACCGGTTTTATACAAAGGCAGGCCAACTTTGCGTCGTCTGGCAAGACACAAAGCGTGTAACTCTGGTGACAAATTACGGGGATTGCAGTGTCACCACTAAGCAGATTCGTAATAAAAACAGTTTAACCGGACATCGCGAAATTAAAAAGCCTATATAGTTTGTGATTACAATAAATACATGTGAGGAACAGATCTGGTAGCACAAATTGTGCAGTATTACTCGCATCCGCACAGAATGCCACTGTGGTATACAACAGCATACCTACAAACCACCACCTTTCCAATTTGGATTTTAAGGTAAAGGTCATCGAAGGACCTTTATCCACGTGGAAGTACAACCCCGTACAGCATGCAAGCCAACTTTCATGTGGTTCCAGGCCATTTTCACATCAACCACTATCCTGGAAAAATTTTTCGCCAGAGGAAGGTTTGTATAATGGTGTAACATCAGTAAGAGGAAGCTTAGTATATGGTGTAAGATCAGTGGGTTTGTATATGGTGTGAGATGAGAAAGTGGAAGGTTTGTATATGCTGTAAGATCAGTAAGGGGAAGGTTTGTATATGGTGTAAGATCAGTAAGAGGAAGGTTTGTAAATGGTGTAAGATCAGTAAGAGGAAGGTTTGTATATGGTGTAAGATCAGTAAGAGGAAGGTTTGTATATGATGTAAGATCAGTAAGAGGAAGGTTTGTATGTGGTATAAGATCAGTAAGAGGAAAGTTTGTAAATGGTGTAAGATCAGTAAGAGGAAGGTTTGTATATGATGTAAGATCAGAAAGAGGAAGGTTTGTATGTGGTGTAAGATCAGTAAGAGGAAGGTTTGTATGGTGTACGATCAGTAAGAGGAAGGTTTGTATATGGTGTAAGATCAGTAAGAGGAAGGTTTGTATATGGTGTAAGATCAGTAAGAGGAAGGTTTGTAAATGGTGTAAGATCAGTAAGAGGAAGGTTTGTATATGGTGTAAGATCAGTAAGAGGAAAGGTTTGTATATGATGTAAGATCAGTAAGAGGAAGGTTTGTATGTGGTGTAAGATCAGTAAGAGGAAAGTTTGTAAATGGTGTAAGATCAGTAAGAGGAAGGTTTGTATATGATGTAAGATCAGAAAGAGGAAGGTTTGTATGTGGTGTAAGATCAGTAAGAGGAAGGTTTGTATATGATGTAAGATCAGAAAGAGGAAGGTTTGTATGTGGTGTAAGATCAGTAAGAGGAAGGTTTGTATGGTGTACGATCAGTAAGAGGAAGGTTTGTATATGGTGTAAGATCAGTAAGAGGAAGGTTTGTATATGGTGTAAGATCAATAAGAGGAAGGTTTGTATTATGGTAATAATGGTAATAATGTGTGTTGGTTTTGAGAAGAACCGACATTTCGATCAATATAATACCGAGATTGTCTTAAGGATCACATATTTAATTCTCCTCCAGCAACAAAAATCTAAGTATATTTTAAGATGGTGTGCATTTTAAGATGAAATGCAATAAATAGTATTATTTTGGTGCAGCATCATTTTGAATGTTACATTTATTAAATTGGCTCTTATTGTAATCATGACCATAACGTATTATAATGTAATCCGTGTCCTTTTGGATTTGTATTACTTACAGCCATCTTAGGTTGCTAAGACCGACGAAGGTCCCAGGATGTAGTTGATTGATTTCATTACCAGCCAAAGACCTATGTTAAATAAGCAGGGAAAGTAAGCAAAAATAGATGCGTAGATATCTGAAACTTTATGTATTATTATCAAAGTTAAAATACACTGTACCTGGTGTGATAACAATGTATACATCGCTTTAATTATAAAACAGTTAGCAAGTGCCACCATGCAGTATATTTAAAATTGTTGTAAAATGAAAAACATTGTCAGATCTAGAGGGGGACATTGCCCGCTTTATGTTATCATATCCCTCAGAAATTTACTTCAGGTTTAAACCATTTGTAAAATGATGTAATTAACTGTACTAACATAATAATTTAATTCAACAATTCCCGTCAGCTATCTACACCTACACACCAACTCCTCAATTTGTAAGGTGTAAAACCCCCTTTTTCGTTGTCGTATCCCTTTGTGTATTATCCTATGTTTATGCCAGCTTTATTACAAGCTGCCACCTCTACCTATTGTGTGGCTCAATAATCCCTCCTTTACCCGAGCTTCACCATAAACTGCCACAACCACTTATTGTGTGGCCCAATAATCCCTCCTTTGTTCACTTCTGATACTCCTATTGGCTTTTTCTAGACTGATGCTTATCTTTAATTGGCCACTATTTTCCCGCCTTTTTTGGATCCCGCCCCATGATCCTTTGCTTCCCTTTCCTATAATTGGATGAGTTTTTATGTTGTACTTTGTCAAAGCCTCTGTCAAGCGACCTGGGAGGTGATAGTGATGGAGACAAATCGATATGTAAGAGGAAGGTTTGTATTATGGTAATAATGGTAATAATGTGTGTTGTTTTGAGAAGAACCGATAGTTTGACAACTCGACATTTCGATCAATATAATACCGAGATTGTCTTATGGATCACATATTTAATTCTTCTCCAGCAACAAAAATCTAAGTATATTTTAAGATGGTGTGCATTTTCAGATGAAATGCAATAAATAGTATTATTTTTTCGTGCAGCATCATTTTGAATGTTACATTTATTAAATTGGCTCTTATTGTAATCATGACCATAACGTATTATAATGTAATCCGTGCCCTTTTGGATTTGTATTACTTACAAAAATGGTAGGTTGCTAAGACCGACGAAGGTCCCAGGATGTAGTTGATTTATTTCATTGTCAGCCAAAAACCTATGTTAAATAAGCAGGGAAAGTAAGCAAAAATAGGTGCGTAGATATCTGAAACTTTATGTATTATTATCAAAGTAAAAATACACAGTACCTGGAGTGACAACAATGTATACATCGCTTTAATTATAAACCGGTTAGCAAGTGCCACCATGCAGTATATTTAAAATTGTTGTAAAATGAAAAACATTGTCAGATCTAGAGGGGGACATTGCCCGCTTTATGTTATCATATCCCTCATGAAATTCACTTCAGGTTTAAACCATTTGTAAAATGATCTAATTAACTGTACTAACATAATTATTTAATTCAACAATTCCCGTCAGCTATCTACACCTACACACCAACTCCTCAATTTGTAAGGTGTAAAACCTCCTTTTTCGTTGTCGTATCCCTTTGTGTATTATCCTATGTTTATGCCAGCTTTATTACAAGCTGCCACCTCTACCTTGTGTGTGGCTCAATAATCCCTCCTTTACCCGAGCTTCACCATAAACTGCCACATCCACTTATTGTGTGGCCCAATAATCCCTCCTTTGTTCACTTCTGATACTCCTATTGGCTTTTTCTACACTGATGCTTAAATAGGTCACTAGTGCGTTCCTGTCGGTTAACCGATTGATAGCCTGAGAAATTCAGAACACACTCACGGTGCGTCGTCCCCAGCCCCGCACATGTACAGCGAGATTAATAACTAAGTCGTGGATACGGTGTGCATTGCGACCTTCTACGCGTTCGAACTCAAACAACACCCTTGATCCTTCTGTAACCGAAAGTTTCTTTATTTTGCCATTGGAATTCCAATGGAAAGTTGTATACAAGATGTGGGCGGTTCATTTTAAATGATGGCCAATCACAGGCCCCTAGCTTTGACCCCGTTTGATCCCACACACACATAGCACAATGCATACAAACACGTCTTACATTAGCCCAAATATGGACTCTGTCTATGTCATAGAGTTATGTATAATAACTAACTCTACGGTCTCTGTATACATGTAAAACGAAGTACACAAAGGTCAAAGTTCAACCTAGGCTTGTTGTCCATGTAGAGTACAATCATGCATATCGCCCACAGCGAGCATGCAGTTTCTATGCCAACCAGTATAACCAATGAGAATACGTCTTGTTTTTTTTTGAATTTGGTATATTAACATTTATGAGCTCCACCTTAAATTTTGGCATGTGCAGAAGCATCAAGGCGCGACGACGAATGGTCACATATACATGTATATGAACAGTCATGTACAGTGTACTACATACATGATGTAGATGTGCAGAGAGAGAGAGAGAGAGAGAGAGAGAGAGAGAGAGAGAGAGAGAGAGAGAGAGAGAGAGAGAGAGAGAGAGAGAGAGAGAGAGAGAGAGAGAGAGAGAGAGAGAGAGACTTTTTGACTTTCAAATGGATACTTTATTCACATCAATTAAAATTATTACAATTCCATTTGATAAATAATATATATATACAAAAAGCAGTCATAACTGCCATGGAATAAGTACATAAACAATTTCAATACAATTACAGTGGTATTACCTTTGGAAGGAAATGTAATTAACAATAGAACATTAATTAAACAGTTGTATAAACACAAAGCAGAAAAAAAAATCTCTAGGGATATTTAGAAAAGGTGGTGTATTTCCTTTTGAGGAAAATAACTAGTAATAAAACGTTAATTTAACAAAAAAGACATTAAACAAAACATTATACACAAGTTGTACAAAGAGTTAATGAAGCTTATTTTGAAAAAAATTAATAATCAAAAAAGCAAAGAATGTATTTGCAAACATTAATACAAAATTTGTTTTGATAAGAAACAGAAACGAGGCGGTTAGAAAAGCCATGTGAACTCCCCATTAACGACGGTAAAAAGAGCATTGTTTATAGACCATTTGTTGTTGAAGGTAACAGTATTATGAGAAGATTTATAGAAATTGTATTCAAGAAGGATTCTGTATTGTAGTTGAAAACGCCAGATTATTAAAGGATCGGTGTAACGAGAGGTGCGATAAAGGTATATATTACATACTTGCAGTTGACGATGAGGAAATTGGCCAGTCTCACAGCCTCCTACTGCGGCGCCGAGCGTGTGGAATTAGTGCCCAATAGATGTTGAAGTTTAGCTGAAGATCAGGAAGCAGGAGACAGATGAGGCGATGAAGTAGGTTGAGGGTTGGTTGAATAGAAGGACAGGTGATGAACATGTGCCAGATCGTGCCCCTCTCACCGCACCATCCACAAAAAGAAGAGATGTCGGGGTTGAGGTGTTGAAGAACTGGGAGAGAAGGAATGACGTTGTGTAGAAGTTTAAATTGCATGTCCCCCTGTTTTTTTCTTGTGGGAAGTTCATAGATTTGTTTCATTTCATTTCATTTTCTTTGTCGAGGAAACTTCGCAGGTGCCAGAAAGTGATGGTGTATTCTGGCAGATGGTTCACAGTGGAGTTGATGATAGCGTAGATTAGTTTGGATGGTGCGGAGAGTCCTTTGATGTTAGACGAAATCTTGATGTTTAGGGCAGATCTGGCTGGTGACAGATGCGAATAAGAAGAGCTGGAGCGT
The DNA here is from genome assembly GCA_029582265.1 of Zoroaster sp. YZ-2022. Classification (NCBI taxonomy): domain Eukaryota; kingdom Metazoa; phylum Echinodermata; class Asteroidea; order Forcipulatida; family Zoroasteridae; genus Zoroaster; species Zoroaster sp. YZ-2022. The sequence continues at coordinate 19,100,749 of CM055830.1, forward strand.
GAAGAAAACCTTTTGGAGTTAAAGAACGAAGGAAACATGCGGACGAGAACAGAGTGCAGACGTTGAAGATCGGAGTTGAGAAGACGATGGGAGAGTGGGCGTGCTCTGGGTATTACTTGTGAAAGGTCGTTGACCGCGATCCATTCTCCGGTGGTGGGGTTGATGACGTGGCGCACTAATTTTATTCCACACGCCAGGAGCCGAGCAGAGAACGGCACGACCTCAGCAAACGCCTCATCGTCAGCTGCAAGACTAAGAATAGAACTGTTAATGGGGAGGTTGAACACATGGCTAAGACAGTCGTGTGTTATTTGAAGTTGAGCCTCGGTAGCCATCCAAGCACGCATTATTTCAGTATAATATTCAGGAGCAGCAGAAAACAATTTGGATTTAGTTTGGTAAAGAAAAGATGATAGTCAAGATTTAACTTTTGATAATTATGGAGATAGTGTTTGAAAAAAAAGAAGGCAGGATGCGAGGAATTTTGTAAGAAGCGTTGATTGGGTAAAACGAAAGTGAGTACGCGTGCTTGAGGCAGGCAAGGCCGAGTCCCCTCTGTCAGTTTTTTGAAAGAGAATTTTTTAAGGTGGTGTTTTTGTGGGCCAGACGAAATCGATGAGCATTTCCTGGAGTTCACTAAGTACAGAAGGAGGAGGTGCAATTGTGGCCAAGCAGTGGAAAATTTGGGAAAGGGCCAGCTGATTGGCCACAAGTATGCGACCTTTAAAGGAGAGAGCTAGAGAGAGAGTTTTCCAAGAGTTTAAGGTTTTAGAGAGTTTTTCTTTACATTTGGTCCAGTTTTGTTTTCATATGTGAATGTATTTCCTAAGTGAACTCCAAGAAATGGTAGCCCTCGCTGTTCCATTGGAAACCGAGGGCCTGTCATTCGTCCGACCCACGATCCAACCCATAACCCCTGGGACTTTATAGTTAAGACGAGCAGCAGAGGCGCGACTGAAAAGTCTATACGCCTTTTTCGATCGCGCTGAAACCCACATCGGAGGCGACAAAACTGTTATATCGTCCGCGTACGCCGACACGCAACAGAAAGTATCCGTTTCGGGGAGCAAGAAGCTATTTTTATTTAATTTAGAACGTAAATTATTGAGGAAAGGTTCAATTATGATAGAATAAAGCAGTCCGAGAGCGGGCATCCTGACGAATTCCTTCTCGAAGGGAAAGGAGCAGTCAGGGAACCACAGACTTTAATGAGGCTCTCGGAACCGCTGTATAGTAGAAAAATATGGCGCAGAAAACGCTCCCCAAAGCCCATGGCCCTCATTGTTCCGAAAAAGGTAGTCGTGGTCAACGTTGTCGAAAGCTTTTCTTGGTCTAAGTTGACCACAGCTAAAGGAGAATTATTGAAATTAGAGATGGAAATAATGTCACGAATGAGAAAAATGTTATCGAAAATGGATCTTTCCGAACACAGTAAGTTTGATCTTGTTTAATGATGCCGTGAACACACTGCTTCAATCTGCTGGCGAGCAGCTTGGCGTAGATTTTGTAGTCGGAGTTGAGAAGCGAGACCGGACGCCAGTTTGCAATATTGGACAGATCTCCTTTTTCGGGATAAGAGTGATGACAGCACGGGAGAAAGAGCGAGGAAGAGAACCGGAAATTAAAGAAGAATTTAAAACATCGAGATAGTAATTTTTTAGAATGGGCCAGAAAACTTGGAAAAATTCAGAGGTGAGTCCGTCTCAGACCGGGGTTTTGTTTTTTGCCAAGCTGCTCGACGGCGAGATCTAGTTCCTCAAGAGAAAGAGGACAATCGAGGTCCTCCGCCTCTTGAGTTTCAAGTCTATCGAGGCCCCTCAGTGATTTTTCATTAAATGCGCTCTCGTCAGTCGGGACACGCGCATAAAGTTTTTATAAAAGTTTTGTATGTGTGTTTTAATTTCGGTGGGGTTTTCTGTAATTTGGCCGGATTCGAGACGTATATGTGAAAAGGATTTAGAAATAGAGTGCGATTTTTCGAGATTGAAGAAATAAGAAGAGCACGTGTCTACTTCATTGAGGTGTTGAAAACGCGATCTGACGAGAGCGCCCTGAGCCCGATTTTTAAAAAGCAAGTTTAGTTCATTTCTTTGCTCTTTGAGGACCTCTCTAGCTTGAGGCGTGAGGTCTGGCGCGGACTGTAAATCGTCAATAAATAAGTTCAATTTGTGAAGAGTTTCGCGTTTTTCTTGGGCAATTTTTTGCGGCAATAAATTTGTGAAATGGATTTGATGTGGGATTTACCAAAATCCCACCACGAATTTAGAGAAGGGAAAGAGTTTTTGGTTTGCCAATTAGACCAGAAGGAACGAATAATTTCTAAGTAATTTTGTCAGAAAGGAGTGTATTATTGAAGTGCCAGTAGGCGCTGCCTTTCTGTTGAGCGGAGGGAGTTTGATAGAGAGAGAAACGGCAGAATGATCGGAGAGGAACAGGGTGTAATTTTACAGTGTGTGATAGAAGGAAGAAAATCGGAGTGAGAGAAACGATCGAGTCTAGCTTTAGATGAGCCAGACTCAGAAGACGGATTGTTTCGATGCCAAGTAAATTTTTGTTCAGTGGGGTTGAGTCCGCGCCAGACATCACGCAAGGACAGTGCGTTCACTGCATCTTTGAGGGCCATGGAAATTTTGTTTCTACGCTCGATCGGCGCACGCAGACGATCTAGAAGGGGGTTATCCGTACAGTTGAAGTCGCCTCCGATGACGATGACACCGTCACTGTCACGCTGATCGCAATGATTGCGAAAAGAAGTAATTGATTTTAGGGCCAGTTTATCATCTTGGGGAATTAAAAAATTATAGAGGTGAAAAAAAGTGTTATTATGGAAGATTTTTGTATACAGGATGTGACCATCAGAAATAATTTGAGAAAGTAAAATGTCAATTGTTTTATTTTTTATAAGGGTAGTGATTCCAGATCCAGTATTGGGGCTTGGGGCGCAGATGGGGGTGTAGGGCCATATGTTCCAACAGGGACTATTTTCGGTTAAATTATATGTTTCTTGAAGAAAAATAATATCAGGGCAATTGTGTAAATCAGAGATGTAAGTATGAATCGAGGCATTTTTTATGGCAGAACTGCAGCCTCCAGTGTTTAGGGAGAGGAGTGACAATGTCATCGCAAGAAAGGAAAGGAAAGCAAAAGAATCCATTGAGAAAGTTTAAATAAAATAGTTAATTGTCTAAAGTTCTTACGAGTTTCGTGAGTCTCTGCTGCAATCTTTTAGTGAGGTTGGGGGTGGTTCGTAGTTGTTTGAGTTGTTTTTTTGAATTTGGTATATTAACATTTATGAGCTCCACCTTAAATTTTGGCATGTGCAGAAGCATCAAGGCGCGACGACGAATGGTCACATATACATGTATATGAACAGTCATGTACAGTGTACTACATACATGATGTAGATGTGCATGTATACATATATATATATAGAGAGAGAGAGAGAGAGAGAGAGAGAGAGAGAGAGAGAGAGAGAGAGAGAGAGAGAGAGAGAGAGAGAGAGAGAGAGAGAGAGAGAGAGAGAGAGAGAGAGAGAGAGAGAGAGAGCAATAGATAATTGGCATAAGTGGACCGCCCACCAACATAAGGGCTGGTTAGCTCAGTTGGTAGAGCGCTCGTACGGTAATCGAGAGGTCGCGGGTTCGAGTCCGGCATCGGCCAATTTTTCTTTGCTCACGAACCGTTTATAATATTTCAGGTCAGTTTCTCCATATAAATCTACTTTGTGTACAACCACATAAAAGGCTTGTGTCCCGTTAATTGTGTGATCCCGCTACTGCCGTTACCCGGGTTGTTTGCATCTGACCGGGGCTTGATCCCTGGCTACTCAGCAGATATGGTTTGGCCTCTGACCTGGCCCCATAGAGCAATAGATAATTGGCATAAGTGGACCGCCCACCAACATAGTTGGTAGAGCTCTCGTACGGTAATCGAGAGGTCGCAGGTTCGAGTGCGGCATCAGACAATTTTTCTTTGCTCGCTACTCGTTTATATATATATATATGCAGAGTCACCTACGTGCACACGGCCGAGCAATAGATGAAGAGATGGCCATCTTCTGACAAGAAGCGGCAATCACCATATATATATATATATATATATATATATATATATATATATATATATATATATATATATATATATATATATATATATATATATATATATATATATATATATATATATATACACGCATCAATGAGCGAGTAACCTGTACGTGCACGTGTAGGCCTATATATATAGGAGTAATCACTTGGTGACTATCAGTTGTCTGATGATCGCATAACGCGTGAAACTCGGAGTTACAACTACCAGCGTTCCACTAGTTTTACTACAAGTATAATATGCTCTGTCTATGTGGCATTGAGCACTCTACTTCAAGATAGACCGCTACTTTTAAGCATACATCGCTCCTGTTACCAGTTGAGCACTCTCGCCTATCTGTATAAGGACGACGAAAATGGAACAGCCTCACCAAGTCAACTTCAATTACTCCATGAAAAACATCCCTATACCGCCTACAAGCACGTACAAGAAGAGACTCATTGAAAAAGTTGAAAGTGTCATCAAACGCACGAGATGGAAAGCCTTCTTCTTCCTAAAAGTTAAAGACGAGGACGACGATAGTGACGATTCCAACGACGACACACAGAACGACCATAAGTTTGGGTTCCGGAGAAGAAAGTGCCCACCGCAAATTGATGAGCTGAAACCGTTTGAAGATGACATGCTGAAAATGATTGAGAACGTAAGAACAAAGGAAGTCACTGATCAGTTCCAAGACACGCTCAGAAAGGATGTCAACAAGATCAAGAGCTCCACGAAGATGCTTATCCCCGCTGACAAGACAAGAAACCTGTACGAGACCGACTGAACCCTGTATGAAAAGCTGCTCAGAGAAAACATCACCAAGAACCATCAACGCCGAGGCACAAACCATCGCTGCAGAACTCGAAATAGACGACCGAATGGAGACCATGGCAATGAAACAAGCATTCATAACCCTCAAAGACCACAAGGACAACTTCGAAAACAACCTACCGTGCCGACTCATCAACCCCGCAAAGAGCGAAACAGGAATTGCCAGCAAAAAAATCTTGGACAGAATTAACAACGCCGTAAGAGCTGCCATAGCGGTCAACCAGTGGAGGAACTCGACGTCAGTGATAGAGTGGTTCAAGAACATCAAGGAAAATGACAAGCATACATTCATCAGTTTTGACATCGTTGATTTCACCTCCATATCGGAAAGCCTGCTGAGAAAAGCAATAGCCTTTGCTAAAAAACACGCTCACATCTCCCAACAAGACACCAAGATCATCATGCACGCCAGGAAGTCTCTACTATTCGACAAAGGCACGCCATGGAGGAACAAAGGCAACAATGACCTCTTCGACGTAACAATGGGCAGCTACGACGGGGCTGAGGTATGCGAGTAGCAGGCCTCTACATCGGGCATAAAA
>CM055830.1:19106710-19142818 GCA_029582265.1 Zoroaster sp. YZ-2022
GCTTCGCGGTAGCGGGTGATGATAGACCACCACCGTATAATTATAATTTATAATCTATAATTTTCTTTCCAACAATTCTTTCATCACGCTATTGAATGAGCGTATAGCTTTTCTTCGCGCTACATTTAATATCTTCGCGCATTTCGTACACGAGCCCGCCTTTGCTTTTGTGCCCTTTTTACATCTACAACAAGGAACGGTCAGAGCATGACCTCGCTGAATACGCCATCGATGCATCGGGCAATAGACATCATCACGAACACTCATTCTACAACACTTTACGTTTTTGCCAACTAAAAGCACTTCGCACAAAATCTTCGTTCTCTCCATCTTTACTATTAAACGAGATAATATATATTCGTTATCTCACTTTTTATAAGTACTGTTTGTTTTTTTAAATACACTTGGCCTCATCGATTTTTGATGAGGCTACCTCATTTTAAGGGAAACTCCCTTTCAGCGAATTTGACCCAAAATATCTTTTTTTTAGTAGGTGGTCTAGATCACCCATCTGACATACTACTGGTGTACACTTGTATCCGGGAGATCATATTGCATAGGATACGTGGGCAGGGCCAGACAGCAATGGACCAATGTCTGCATGGCTCTGCTTGATTGGCGTGTGGCAACTACTTGGCGTCCTTGGCGGTACTTTTACGGGGTAATTCCCGCAGGAAGTGCCGTACTGTATTGTTTCCTTCAATTGGTACATCAGTTATGTTGAGATTTAAGTGTTTGGTGTGTCTCCTGGTCTGTTGACAGCTACCATATCGATGGTGACTGTATGGGTCACAGGCAGATGATTATTACTAAGACTCCATTGTTCATCGTCAGATTTGATCAGACCACTTTGCAAGCAGTGGCCACGTATTTCACAGGCTCGCCATCTCCGGATCGCGGTGTACTGCGACTCGTTCAAGTGAATCAGTGATTTGACTGGGGCATCGAACACTCATCAAGGAGCCGTGCAGTCATCGAACAAAAAATGCTTTTCAGGACTGTTGTTGTGGTGTCTGTAATTGTGCTCCTTCTTGCAACTCCTGCGGGTAAGGTAGTTTTATTTTGAGTTAAGATGGCTATGAGTATGACCAAAAAAAGTTTCCGGTTTCTGGTCTCCGCGCGCGTCGCGTCAGACCCGCGCGTTGGCATTTTCCAAAAAAAGGGGGGAAAAGCGCGTCACCGCACCGATTTTGAAGCTGACTGATGACTAGAAACCGGCGACTTTTTTGGCCTATAATACGTGGTACGACTCTACGGTCGGGAACTCCGTCGAGCAATGGCTATTTCGTCCAAAAGCGGGGGTGAAACTTGTGCGTCCCAGGTTTCAGGATCGTTAGCCCCTAACAAATTGTTTGGGTCTAGAACCGCGCCTTCCTATTAGGTAGAAAGTGTAAATATTTACTGCATCTAAACCAAGGGCATTATTGCAAATAACCTGATTATTATCAGAAGCTAATATTAATATAAATTTGGTAAAGTATATCCTTAAAAAAATGGTTCCGTCTGAAGTGTTTTCATTTTAGAGTTAACACGGGGGTAAGTGAGATTTTTAAAATGTTTTTAAAAGTTGCCGTTTGGCAAAGTGTTTTCTATATACAATTATTCTGATGCTTTTTTCTAAATTTTCTCATGACTAAACTGTGCACGCAGGTGAACTTTTTTTTAACAGGTTGTACGTTATTTAATGTATAGGCCTGTATGGTTCACAGAAAGTAAGTATTCTCTTTAACTATGGAATTAAGTGGTTAAAACCAACCATGGAGGAAGGCTACTTCCCATGGTGCTTGATGCTTGAACCATGGGGGAAGGACTTCCTCCATGCTTGAACCATGGACCGGCACCCACACGTTGTTCACTTCCATTCATACCATTTCCTGCGTTTCAAAGTGAAGCTGGAACTAATGGGTAGCGTGTGCAGATTGATCTTACGAATGGTGAAGACAGTATTATGTAACAGAGTCAAAGCAGAGAGGGGGGGTTTATAAACTATAAAGGGAAATGTAACAGTAAGGTGAGTTCTAGCAAGCACTCAGCAGCAGAGACACGTACAATTTTCTTGTAACAATTAGAGGAATAACTAGAGGTATAGAGTTTGTAAAAAACAAACTCAAGGTGTTTGGGGGTTCATGTTATGGTGTCATCACCTAAAGTTGTTTAAAAATGCAAAATAAATCCAAAATGTTAACATTGTATAAGTTTGTATTTAACAGAAATAAAGAGCATATTTTAAGTGTACTATGAATTAAAGAGCTTTTTATTATCACATTATTGTCTTTCTCCCAGTTATGATAAACAACATTTAAGAAATCTAATCCTTAATAGAACGCCCATTATTACAGCTAAAATGGGGAGACATTGCAGGAACGAGCCAAGCCAGGCAGCTATTTTTTCTGCAGTACAATTCCTCATTCACTTACAAATTCCCATAAAAATCTAATGTTACAAAGGTTGAAAGGTTCTTCAATAGTTAATTCACCAACAACTTGCACGAGCATGTTAGTCTAGTGAGTAGAATGCTCGTTCTCAAGGTGTTTGGTTGTTCATCATGTTATGACGTCATCACCTAAAGTTGTTTAAAAGTACATTAATTAAGTCTGAACTTGGTAAATATGGTTTCTACAGAAAAGTTTTATGATAAAACTTCCATCCGTGGTGCCAAGTGCGACTTGACAAGAGACTACGGCTATGGAGTTAAGTTCAGCATGTGACTTGACTTCAGACTACTAGACCATGGAGCGTGCAATGAAAATGCATTCAGAAATTGAGTTTCGTGACGCATATCAAGCATGAGCGTAGAAATAGTTTAATAGATAATTACATGTAAATTCTAATATATAAATCCACACTCTAAAACTTGCCAGTTTGGCAGATATTTGCATTTGAACTATGACATGAAAATAGCGCCCTCTTTCGGTCATTCTTAAAAAACTGTACATTTTAATGAGGATTTTTGTATAATTGAATAGTTCACATGGGCTATGTTTTTTATGTCTCCCCTACCCTAATCTGTCAAATCGGTCCAGTGAGGTAGGGAAGAGTTTGGAAAGGGGATTCCATATTTGGGAAATATTTGATGTCATTGTAAAGAAATGAACCAGTTTAAAAAAACTTGCCTTGAATAAAATGTCTGAACCCGACTGCTCCTTGAACGTCTGACCCCCCCGTCCTCTACCCATTACTCCCAGGGTAGGATCTATGGTGTCGTGGTGTAGTATTCCAATTTAATTGATCATGTGAAAACTTCTAAATTGTCCATACATTTCAATATTTTGGGGTTTCATTTTCCATCCCCATCGCCTTACCTTGAGCTCCACCCTCTTTAGGCAACCCTGGATCTAACCCTACGTACATCAAAGACCAATTTGTGAATCTTTTCTCATCTTTAAAAGTAAATTATTGGTTATTAATTGTCAACGTTTTGTGTAAATATTTAAATTGATAAAACACATTCTTCGTTAATACATAAAATTAATAAGATATTTAAATAAAGGAAATGCGAAACAACATTATCTTTTGAATGACACTTCTGCTTTATTTTGTCATGGTCATGATACTCCTTTTCCATCCATTTTTGCACCCATCAATAATAATCCATTTCATACAGGATAAAGGTTATCCAAACTTCTAGGTCTAATTTGCAATAAAAAGTGTTTTTTTCTGAAGTATAAAATACAAAATAAGTGAACCTGTAGTCCCTAGCATTAATTGGATTTGCCTAGTATTGTTAAATCTTTAGCACTTAAATTTTTTTTTACTGGTGCATGAAAAGAAAGTCAACATAATGTTTTAATTAAAGTTAATGGTTAAAGGGGCAACATTATCTCAATCAGAGTATACTTTAAATGGGTCATGGAATCAGTGTCCTAGTGTAAGATGAACAAAGCGGGTGATTGAAAATTACTGGCTCATTTGTTAAGCAGTCTGCAAGGATAAGTCATCTGAAGTTGATGGCCAGGGTAGCTGTAATGCGATGTGATTTCTATATCAGTACATAATGTATCTGAGCCAACTGCAGTCTCTACCAGTTCTTTTGCAGCAAGAGATTGGCTGTACACCAAGTCAACTGTATTCTTAGTAAATGATCTATGAATTACTAGTATAGGAAATGTACTTTTCAGACCTGTTTTCAGATTGTGGGACCTGTACTTACTGCAGTCAACTCCCTCCACTTCTTGTACACACTTGATGAACTTACGATGTAATGACTTTGTGAAAAGAATTTCATTGTTTTTATTATTTTCTTCTGGATGACTTCTTCACATAATTTTATTTATGCATCATTGTACCAAATAGGTATTTCATCTGATGGATCTGGCCTTGTCAAGAATTGGGTACATACTCATTATAGCAAAGACAATGATAGCAAACTTCTAAACCCACAAGATCTTTATCTTTGATTTGCAAAAGTAACCTCTCATCTTTCCATTGGGCTGCTTCAAACAGTTGGCATGCAATCAAGGCATGCAATCAAGGTTTTTTTCTCAATTTTTCTCGGTTTGTCAGGGAGTAACTCTGATGAAGACCATGGTTTTCTTCTCTGGGGTTCAGTGCTGCATTCTTACCGCTTGACCTCATATTGACCTGAATATTTATAAAGAAAGAATGATAAATATTTAATAGAAACAGAGGAATAAGTGAGTAAGGGGAATGGGCATTGTAGACAAAAAGAGTGAAAATTAACAAAAATAAACACACAAGACAAGGTAAACAGATAGAAAGAAACGAAAAAGCAACATATAACTAGAAACAATTTTACTGCATACTAAGCTTGGGCGATAAACACGATATTGAATATTGCGATAACTTTTTTATTCGATTACAATATCGAGAACCTATTTAAGTTATCGGCATATCAGCGAATCGCAAATACAAATATATCACGATAAAATATAAATCGACATTGTGAGTCAAGTCAGAAATTCCATGGAAATAAAATCATTAGTTTTTTGAGCTTTTAGAAATCAGAAACAAAAGCAAACTACTTCAGAAGTACATACACGCTCTGCAAATAAATTTGCAATTTATTGTGACACTTGTAGAGGGGTACACATACCTGTGGTTATTGGCTCTAAAGCAATCATGCATGAATGCAAAAAAAGAATTGCGATATTATTGAAAATTGCAATATATGTTTGCCGATATATCGTGGATAAAGAAAAATTGTTATCGCCCAAGCTTACTGCATACTTGAAACTTTATTGAATTTTTGGAAAGAATGTCGTATCCGACCGCCACTTTTTAAGGGGTTTTTTGGAATTTGTTTGCAACCACTAACCAGTTAAAAAATTATTCTATTGATTTATGGTGGTACAGAAAGCGAAAACTATCTTTAAAATCCACTTTTATGATGGTTTTCGGACTTTATTTCCCTTCTAAAAAATCCTCCCCTTCAGAAAATAGAAGGATCCTATTACAGTTGCAACTGTGCATGTACAATGAGGAATTCCAAAATGGCTGATTTTTCATGAAATAAATATCCTGGAATAATTTGAAGTATATGTCCATCATCATCCATATGTTCTCCACCTTACGAGGTAGGTAAGATTACTTTATTGGTTATATTGAATGAGAAAAAGTGGCGGTCGGATACGATTTTCTACCCGAATTTTTCAATATTTGCCTACCTTGATGTTTCTGTTTCTTCTCATTTCTTCCTCTCAGCCCTGCAAATGGCATGGAAGCATTTGTACCACTCAGAGTGGTACCCATAAATCTGTAAATCAAATGGTAATTAATTTTAGGAATGTCGGCTATTCATCCATACATGTAAAATAATAAATAATTGGGTCAGCATCCATCTTCATTGTATACACTATAAAAAAAATAACCCAAAACTTTAGTTCAGCTTGAAGTTCATTTCCATGCTTATTCACACCGCCAAAGGTTGAATATTCTTGGCTCATGTACAAAGTTATGTTTGCAACTAGTATTACTTTTAAGTATCTGATAAAAAACTCCATTATAAAGATCCTATTTAGTATTTTTCAACAGTGCTGATTTTTTTCCCAAAAAGTGCCCCTTTCAGGATTTTGATGGATTTGGGGTGGTTAGGGTTATAGTTTATTTTGTTGGTCAAGGTTATTTTGTTGGTCAAGGTATTAACATGGTAACTATTGAAAATAATCACCAGGAATGATCTTTTTTGAAATTGTCACTAAAAAGTATGATAATAATGTCAACAACAATACTAGACACGATATTGAGGGACAGACGAGAATGAGATATTAAAAAGTCTGACGATATGTTAAATTGTCAAGGATATTTTTCATTATAGGCCTAGGCCTAAGTCCAACTATTTTACAAAAAATATGTAGTCTGATTAGGTCCAGATATTTGTCAAATTCTTTTAAAAATAATTCCTACATTACCTGTAACGTTAGCTGTAACAGAGATTCTGAGAGTTGTTCGTTACCAGCATGACCAGCGACGTGGCGATCGCTTTATTATTTATACTTATGTAAGGCCCCTATGTTATGTACGTTAGCTCCAATAGCCCTAACGTTAAACCATTCGTTGCTCCATGGTTAGACATGGTTTATTGGCAATATCACACTCAACCATACCATCTATTTCTTCCATCCACTTGCACATATGAAAGAAACTTTGTCCAACTCATTTCCAAAAATGATAACAATTTGGATTCCATGCTAGACAAATTAATAGTACATTTTCTGCGTACTCACCAACCGACCGACCGACCGAGTGGGTTGTGAAAAATTTCGCGGAGCTTTGATGGAAATCTTATCCTTTTTTATCCTTGATTATGTTTGTCATCCACTCATATATCATGATTTTATATGTTTGCTTAATGTTTCTTAATTGATGTTCTGTATTTTTGATACGATATTTGTTATATTTTAGCGGATTTTTAACTTGATATTTCTCGTAATAATCAACATGACAGGAGAGACTGTGTTTACGCTCAGTCAGTGTATATTATCATCCATACATTCTTGGGCATACATTGTAGGCCTACACCTGGTATTGAACTGAGTTATTATTACGCTCAGAAGCTTTCCGTCGCGGAATTTTGTTTAATGTTATTGACGTCTTTTTAACTAAGTATTGTACGTTTTTGTCTGAGACTGAATAGGTATCTTAGATTTAGTCTCGGATTTTGTGTAGTAATTGATTCTGGCCGCCATTTTGTATTTTTACGGTAGGGCTTCTCTGCCTTATTTGATGTTCAATATTGTTGTCCTTTATGCAGTTGTCTTTTGGTGTATTTTGTGCAGTATTTGATTTTGGTCATCATTTTGTATCTTTATTGTTGTACTTTGTAGGCCTCTTATGGTTTTGCTTGAGGTTATTGATGTCTTTTAACTAAGAAGATACAGTAGGCCTGCTGTGCATTTTGTCCTCCATTTGACTCTCTTTCTGGTCGCCATTTTGGATTTTTTACGGTTGTGTAGGGCTCCTTTGGCTTGTGGCAGGACACTTGAACAGTCACACAGTAAATAAATATCGTACATACTCACTGTACTTGCATGAATACATACTCATTATAATTCCTGTACCACTATATTAAAAAATTGAGGGACTCACCAGTCACCACACTGGTAAGCAATTGTTTTATTGTTTTTAATCCAAGTACATACTGACATAATGGGTTTGTTGCATACTCTGTGCTCGGCGACTCTGTTTATTTCTTGCATATGGCTTAAGCAGAATGGTCACCTGGGCCAAACCATGGTACACGCTGTGCCAAATCAACACATTCCTACCTATTCACATACAAATGGTGCTTTTAATGCCATATATGTAAAAAGAAATGTTTGTAATGTGGTAAACTCCAATAGTCTACAATTTGACATCTTGTCATTGATTTACACATCATCTAAACTGAACAAACAGTTTATTGCATCTAGGGGTTTTTATTCCTCCATGTTTATAAATTTCAAATTTAATGCAAGGGTTGGTAAATTAAATTTGGCTGTATCTATTATGTCTCTTTTGGGATTGTGTGGGGATATACACCCCCACCCAGGACCACAAACCAAATCAAACTGTAAGAAACCTAGAAGGAAACGTAAACCAAAGTTCCCATGTACCATATGTGGAGACGATGTATTTGATAACCACCGTGCACTCAGTTGTGACACCTGCGGCTTATGGACCCACACCCAATGTGGGGAAGTTAGTGATGCGGAATACGTCGCCTTTGTTAATCAAGAAGACTTTGTGTGGCATTGTCCATCTTGTGATATTTTAAACTTTAATGACTCCTACTCCATGGTTCACGATTTTGAATGCACTAACCAGTATGAATTACTTGGTGATTCAATAGTTGGCATTGTACTTGCAGGCAAACCTCTTCCCCCACCACATACACCCATTAGCAATACACCAGACAGTGTCAGACTTCCAAGGCCTAGGAAAACTAAAAGTAAACCTGCCAGGGATTTGGAGTCTACTTCACCATGTATCACGACAGACCGATTAGCCTCAACCTTTCAACCCGAGGAAGCACACATTCACACCGGTTTAAACACTCATACTAATTCAGAAACACTTAGTGACCTAGACTCACATGTTGGTTCAATCACACAGACTAGAACAAACGACACCTGTTCTGAAAAAAATAGTTCTCACACAGACGAAAACTCCAAAAATGAAAATATCAAACCACATATCAAAGGACTACTCAAGATCCTCAACATAAATTTCAGAAGTCTTAAAGGGAAGATCCCTGAACTCCAGGCGCTAATTGACACTGAGGGGCCGGACATCCTCATCGCAACAGAAACATGGCTTAATAATAGTATAAAAAATTGTGAACTGTTTCCGTCAAACTATTCTATATTCAGGAAAGATCGCCTGGATGGTTACGGAGGTGTACTCATAGCTGTTAAAAACCTACCAGCGCAACACCTCAGTGATCTTGACGTAGACGCAGAACTCACTTGGATTAAGATTGACATGAACAAATATAAACCTATTTATGTTGGAGCATATTATAACCCTGACACTTCACTCAACTCACTACACCAACTTGAAGAGTCACTCATAAAACTTTACACTCATCACTCACACCATAACCAAATATGGCTGGGAGGGGATTTCAATCTTAGGGACATAAATTGGGAAAACCAAACTACAAATCCAGGTAGTAGCATCAAAACACAATGTAATACCTTCTTAGACATGTGCACACATTTTCAACTTGAGCAAATGGTCAAAATTCCAACTAGGGAAAATAATATTCTTGATTTATTTCTTGTCTCAAACCCTACACTGATAAATAGCATAGATACAATCCCAGGTATTGGGGATCATGACATAGTCAGAATATACAGTAACATAAAGCCTAATATTACTAGTTCCACTAGACGCAAGATTTTTCAATACTCGAAGGGTAATATGGCAGCATTAAAAACCGATCTTCTTAGTTTCGGTCATACACTCGTCCAAGACTTGGTAAATCACACAGTCCAAGAAAACTGGCTCACTTTCACTTATAAACTCAAAACACTCATGGAAACTTATATTCCAACTAAATTTACAACAACAAGATACAACTTACCTTGGTACAATGCCAGACTTAAACGTATGAACAGGAAGTTACACCGACTTTATAATAAACAACGCAAATCAACACTTGAACGTGACAAGACAGTCTTCAAAAAATACCGCACCATGTATAAAAAAGAACTTAGACATGCTCAGACTGAATACATTAGTTCCAACATGAGTGAAAATTTCCATCAGAACACAAAACAATTTTGGAAGATGGTTAAAGCAAAACGAGTCGACAGTGGCGGTATTCCACCATTAAAGCACAATAACTATTCTACAAATGACAGTCAAGAAAAAGCTGAAATTCTAAACAACTACTTTAAATCGGTTTATACACAAGAAGATACAAAAAATATCCCAGACATGGATGGAAACCCCACCCCTGACATTTCTGAAATTGAAATTTCCAAAGATGGTGTTCGCAAACTTCTTGAAGATCTCCAACCAAATAAAGCATCTGGTCCTGACCAGATCCCCGCAAGGATACTAAAGGAGTGTGCGACTGAGTTGGCTCCCATTCTCACTTCAATTTTTACTCAGAGTTTAAATACAGGTAAACTGCCATCAGACTGGCTCATGTCTCATATATCACCGATTTTTAAAAAGGGTAACCGTAATTCTCCTAGTAATTATCGTCCTATTGCACTTACATCCATATGTTGCAAGATTCTTGAACACATTCTCACTTCACATATTATGTTTCATCTTGACCGGTTCAACATTTTAAATGATTCGCAGCATGGCTTCAGAAGGAGAAGAGGTTGTGACACTCAGTTGATTTTAGCAACTAGTGACTTGGCTGCATCCTTCGAAAAGAACAAACAAGTAGATGCAGTTTTTCTTGACTTTTCTAAAGCCTTCGATCGGGTTCCACATTCACGTCTTCTAAAAAAGTTTCAGCATTATGGCATAACAGGGAAAATCCATGGGTGGATAAAAACATTTCTCACCTTACGCAAGCAAAGAGTTAGTCTTGATGGGAAGTTGTCTTCAGCAGTTGATGTCACATCCAGTGTGCCACAGGGTACGGTCATAGGACCATTATGTTTCTTAATCTACATAAATAATTTACCTGACTGCGTTTCACCTGGCACAATGACCCGCCTATTTGCTGACGATGCCCTTGTGTATAGAGAATTGAATAATCCGGACGATCCTATCATTTTTCAACGTGATTTGGACGCTCTCAGTAAGTGGGGATTAGATTGGCAAATGAAATTTAATACAAACAAATGTTACACAATGCACTTCACATCTAAAAAGACCCCCAACATTACTCCATACAAACTTTCTGGCAACACCCTGGACACAACTGATTCTCACTCTTATCTTGGTATCATATTTGACAGTAATCTAACATGGAAAACTCATATAAATAATGTTACAAATAGTTGTAAAAGGACCCTGGGGGTGATCCGTAGGAATTTTAAATGTTGCCCGACTGATATAAAATCAAGACTTTACTTGTCTCTTATCCAGCCTAAACTAGAGTATGGCACAGCTGCTTGGTTTCCATATACCAAACAAGAAACACATACTCTAGACAAAATCCAAAGATCAGCAGCTAGACTGTGTCAAAACGACTACTCGAGAGATTCTAGCGTTACTGCCATGCTAAGTTCTTTGAGCTGGCCAAGTTTAGACACCAGGAGGAAGATTACTAGGCTCACCATGCTATTCAAAATAACCCATAACCTCGTTGATATTAAATGGCAGGATTACCTCACTAAGCCTCAACGCAGATTAAAAAAGACCCACGACCTCTCCTACCAACGACCGCAAACAAAGACCAAAACTCTTGAATTTAATTTTTTTCCATGGACTACTAAAATTTGGAATGATTTACCACACCATCTACTCGATCAAACAAAGCTAACCAGCTTCAAAACCGGACTTGTTAAACACCTGAGCGAAATCACAACCCACAACTCAAACTAGTCGGTCAAGTCAACACTCTGTAGTGATGCGGTTTACCGCTTTTACGGAGTAAATAATCCAGATCCAGATCCAGATCCAGACGCATTTTCTGCAAACAGGCCCGACAGGGAAGCCATTGTTTTTGCTGTTGCATGCTGCGCGCGCATGCATGGCGGGTCATGACCTGCGCGGTCTTCGTAAACTAGAAGTATTATATTCTAATTAGATACTGCATATACAGTACACACACTATAGGCCGATATGTCTGTGTGTACGTGTAAGAGAACGTCAGTATGGCTGTGCTTCTGAATAGTTGTTCTTTTAAACTTCTGTTTTCGACCGGAAGGAGAGGTCAAATTGGGGTCATGTCTGTGTAAGAAATGTGACATAGTTCAAGGTCTTTAAGATGATGCAAAGATTGTGAAAATATTTTCTGTGGTTCATGAGATATGATTTTTTGAATTTTTATTTTATTTTTTTATTTTCAACTTCCGGTTTCGACCAGAAGGAGAGGTCGGATTGGGGTCACGTTTGTGTACGAAACATCACATAATTAAAGATCTGTAACATGGTGCAATGACTGTGAAAATATCGTTTGTGGTTCATGAGATATGATTTTTTGAAAATATTAAACTTTGATTTAGTGTAATTCGATATCTGATGATCTCACTATGACGTCACAATTTGACATAAAACTACATGTTAAGGTCTAACTATGTGTGAAGTTTTAAGGTTCTGTGAACTCTGCAACTATGTTTTTGTCTCTGGATAATTCTTATTAAGAAGAAGAAAAAAAAAAAACCCGAACAATATCAAGAGGTGTTTGGGCACCAACCCAAACACCTAACTAGAGGTATAGAGTTTGTAAAAAACAAACTCAAGGTGTTTGGGGGTTCATGTTATGGTGTCATCACCTAAAGTTGTTTAAAAATGCAAAATAAATACAAAATGGTAACATTGTATAAGTTTGTATTTAACAGAAATAAAAAGCCTATTTTAAGTTTACTATGAATTAAAGTGCTTGTTATTATCAGATTATGTTGTCTTTCTCCCAGTTATGATAAACAACATTTAAGAAATCTAATCCTTAATAGAACGCCCATTATTACAGCTAAAATGGGGAGACATTGCAGGAACGAGCCAAGCCAGGCAGCTATTTTTTCTGCAGTACAATTCCTCATTCACTTACAAATTCCCATAAAAGGTTACAAAGGTTGAAAGGTTCTTCAATAGTTAATTCCCCAAAACTTGCACGAGCATGTTAGTCTAGTGAGTAGAATGCTCGTTCTCAAGGTGTTTGGTTGTTCATCATGTTATAACGTCATCACCTAAAGTTGTTTAAAAGTACATTAATTAAGTCTGAACTTGGTAAATATGGTTTCTCAGAAAAGTTTCATGATAAAACTTGCATCCGTGGTGCCAAGTGCGACTTGACAGGAGACTACAGCTATGGAGTTAAGTTCAGCATGTGACTTGACTTCAGACTACTAGACCATGGAGCGTGCAATGAAAATGCATTCAGAAATTGAGTTTCGTGACGCATATCAAGCATGAGCGTAGAAACAGTTTAATAGATAATTACATGTAAATTCTAATTATATAAATCCACTCACAAAACTTGCCAGTTTGGCAGATATTTGCATTTGAACTATGACATGAAAATAGCGCCCTCTTTCGGTCATTCTTAAAAAACTATACATTTTAATGGGGATTTTTGTATAATTGAATAGTTCACATGGGCTATGTTTTTTTATGTTTCCCCTACCCTAATCTGTCAAATTGGACCAGTAAGGTAGGGAAGAGTTTGGAAAGGGCATTCCATATTTGGGAAATATGTGATGCCATTGTAAAGAACTGAACCAGTTTAAAACAAATCTTGCCTTGAATAAAAAGTCTGAACTCGACTGCTCCCTGAACGACTGACCCCCCCCCCCCCCGTCCTCTACCCATTACTCCCAGGGTAGGATCTATGGTGTCGTGGTGTAGCATTCCAATTTAATTGATCATGTGTAAAACTTCTAAATTGTCCATACATATTTCAATATTTTGGGGTTTCATTTCCCATCCCCATCTTCTTACCTTGAGCTCCACCTCTTTAGGCAACCCTGGATCTAACCCTACCTACATCAAAGACCAATTTGTGAATCTTTTCTCATCTTTAAAAAGTAAATTATTGGTTATTAATTGTCAACGTTTTGTGTAAATATTTAAATTGATGAAACACATTCTTCGTTAATACATAAAATTAATAAGATATTTAATATAAAGGAAATGCGAAACAACATTATCTTTTGAATGACACTTCTTTTTTATTTTGTCATGGTCATGATACTCCTTTTCCATCCATTTTGCACCCATCAATAATAATCCATTTCATACAGGATAAAGGCTATCCAAACTTCTAGGTCTAATTTGCAATAAAAAAAAAAACATTCTGAAGTACAAAATACAAAATAAGTGAACCTGTAGTCCCTAGCATTAATTGGATTTGGCTAGTATTGTTAAATCTTTGGCACTTAAAAACTTTTTACTGGTGCATGAAAAGAAAGTCAACAGAATGTTTTAATTAAAGTTTATAAGGGGCAACATTATCTCAATCAGAGTAGACTTTCAACGGGTCATGGAATCAGTGTCCTAGTGTAAGATGAACAAAGCGGGTGATTGAAAATTACTGGCTCATTTGTTAAGCAGTCTGCAAGGATAAGTCATCTGAAGTTGATGGCCAGGGTAGCTGTAATGCCATGTGATTTCTTCATTATAAGTGTATTATATAGTACAGCTGATGCATTGAAGAGTGTGTGAAGATAGGCACTTTCATGTGAAAATCTGCTTCCCCAGCACCTTCACTGCTGTCTACACCACTGGCCAAAAGTATTGCAACATGCTCAAAATCGCAATTTACAGTAACAGGTGAGATGATCATTTAATCTGATTTCATCGATCGTGTATTACATAATTTTCGAGCAAGAACAGTAAAAAAGAACATTGACTTCAAAACACAGGCACTTTCAAGAAGTCTTAAGTAGTGTAAATAAAATAAAATAAATTATTGTAACAAAGTTCTCCAAACTGAACTTTGGTGTATGTTGCAATACTTATGGCCAGTGAGTGTATATCAGTATCAGTACATAATGTATCTGAGCCAACTGCAGTCTCTACCAGTTCTTTTGCAGCTAGATATTGGCTGTACACCAAGTCAATTGTATTCTTAGTAAATGATCTATGAATTACCAGTGTAGGAAATGTACTTTTCAGACGTGTTAGTTTTCAGATTGTGGGACCTGTACTTACTGCAGTCAACTCCCTCCATTTCTTGTACGCACTTGATGAACTTACGATGTAATGACTTTGTGAAAATAATTTCATTGTTTTCTTCTGGATGACTTCTTCACAGAATTTTATTTATGCATCATTGTACCAAATAGGTCTTTCATCTGATGAATCTGGCCTTGTCAAGAATTGGGTACATACTCATTATAGCAAAGACAATGATAGCAAACTTCTAAACCCACAAGATCTTTATCTTCGATTTGCAAAAGTAACCTCTCATCTTTCCGTTGGGCTGCTGCAATCAAGGTTTGGCACTGTGAAAACAGTTTTTCTCAATTTTTCTCGGTTTGTCAGGAGGATCTCTGATGAAGACCACAGTTTTTCTCTCTGGGGTTCAATGCTGCATTCTCACCGCTCAACCTCATCTTGACCTAAATATGTATGAAGAAAGAATGATAAATATTTAATAGAAATAGAGGAATAACTGAGTAAGGGGAATGGGCATTGTAGACAGAAAGAGATTGAAAATTAACAAAAGTACACACACAAGACAAGGTAAACAGATAGAAAGAAACGAAAAAGCAACATCTAACTTGAAACAATTTTACTGCATACTAAGCTTGGGTGATAAACACGATATCGAATATTGCGATAACTTTTTTATTCGATTACAATATCGAGAACCTATTTAAGTTATCGGCATATCGGCGAATCGCGAATACAAATATATCACAATAAAATATAAATCGACATTGTGAGTCAAGTCAGAAATTCCATGGAAATAAAATCATTAGTGTTTTGAGCTTTTAGAAATGAGAAACAAAAGCAAACTACTTCAGAAGTACATATTATCGCTCTGCAAATAAATTTGCAATTTATTGTGACACTTGTAGAGAGGTACATACCTGTGGTTATCGGCTCTAAAGCAATCATGCATGAATGCAAAAAAAGAATTGCGATATTATTGAAAATTGCAATATATGTTTGCCGATATATCATGGATAAAAAAAAATCGTTATCGCCCAAGCTTACTGCATACTTGAAACTTGATTGAATTTTTGGAAAGAATGTCACATCCAACCGCCACTTTTAAGGGTTTTTTTGAAAATAAATTCCAACCACTAAGCAGTTAAAAATTATTCTATCGATTTTGGTGAAACTATCTTTAAAATCCACTTTTATGATGGTTTTGGGACTTTATTTCCTTCTAAAAAATCCTCCCTTCAGAAAATAGAAGGATCATATTATAGTTGCCACTGCACATGTACAATGACTGTTGGTCACTAATTGTGGAATTTACATCAGACTGACATGACTGAGGAATTCATCGTATACCAAAATGGCTGATTTTTCATGAAATAAATATCCTGGAATAATTTGAAGTATATGTCCATCATCATCCATATGTTCTCCACCTTACGAGGTAGGTAAGATTACTTTATTTGGTTATATTGAATGAGAAAAAGTGGCGGTTCAATTCGACATTCTAACCGAATTTTTCAATATTTGCCTACCTTGATGTTTCTGTTTCTTCATTTCTTCCTCTCAGCCCTGCAAATGGCATGGAAGCATTTGTACCACTCTGAGTGGTACCCATAGATCTGTAAATCAAATGGTAATTAATTTTAGGAATGTCGGCTATTCATCCATACATGTAAAATAATAAATAATTGGGTCAGCATCCATCTTCATTGTATACACTATGAAAAAATAATCCAAAACTTTAGTTCAGCTTGAAGTTCATTTCCATGCTTATTCACACCGCCGAAGGTTGAATATTCTTGGTTCATATACAAAGTTATGTTTGTGCAACTAGTATTACTTTTAAGCATCTGATAAAACTCTATTATAAAGATCCCATTTTTCAACAGTGCTGATTTTTTACCAAAAAAGTGCCCCTTTCAGGATTTTCATGGATTTGGGGTGGTTAAGGTTAGTTTATTTTGTTGGTCAAGGTTATTTTGTTGGTCAAGGTATTAACATGGTAACTATTGAAAATAATCACCAGGAATGATCTTTTTTTGAAATTGTCACTAGAAAGTATGATGATATCAGAAGCATACACGCTCTGCAAATAAATTTGCAATTTATTGTGACACTTGTAGAGGGTACATACCTGTGGTTATTGGCTCTAAAGCAATCATGCATGAATGCAAAAAAGAATTGCGATATTATTGAAAATTGCAATATATGTTTGCCGATATATCGTGGATAAAAAATCGTTATCGCTCAAGCTTACTGTATATATATACTTGAAACTTGATTGAATTTTTGAAAGAATGTCGTATCCGACCACCACTTTTAAAGGGTTTTTGGGAATGTTTTGCAAACCACTAACCAGTTAAAAATTATTCTATCGATTTTTGGTGGTACAGAAAGCGAAAACTATCTTTAAAATCCACTTTTATTTCCCTTCAAAAATCCTCCTTCAGAAAATAGAAGGATCCTATTATAGTTGCCACTGCGCATGTACAAATGACTGTGTTGGTCACTAATTGTGGAGTTTACGACATCAGACTGACATGACTGAGGAATTCATCGTATAGTAAATGGCTGATTTTTCATGAAATAAATATCCTGGAATAATGTGAAGTATATGTCCATCATCATCCATATGTTCTCCACCTTACGAGGTAGGTAAGATTACTTTTAATGGTTATACTGAATGAGAAAAGTGGCGGTCGGATGCGACATTCTACCCGTATTTTTCAATATTTGCCTACCTTGATGTTTCTGTTTTTCTTAATCTTATTTCTTCCTTCTCAGCCCTGCAAAATGGCATGGAAGCATTTTGTACCACTCCAGAGTGGTGCCCATAAATCTGTAAATCGAATGGTAATTAATTTTTAGGAATGTCGGCTATTCATCCATACATGTAAAATAATAAATAATTGGGTCAGCATCCATCTTCATTGTATACACTATGAACAAATAACCCAAAACTTTAGTTCAGCTGAAGTTCATTTCATGCTTATTTACACCGCCAAAGGTTGACTATTCTGGCTCATGTACAAAGTTATGTTTAGCAAACCAATACATGTAGTATTACTTTTAAGTATCTGATAAAAACCCATTATAAAGATCCCATTTTTCAACAGTGTTGATTTTTTCCCCAAAAGTGCCACTTTCAGAATTTTGATGGATTTGGGGTGGTTAGGGTTATAGTTTATTTTGTTGGTCAAGGTATTAATATGGTAACTATTGTTCATGAAAATAATCACCAGGAATGATCTTTTTTTAAATTGTCACTACACGATACTGAGGGACAGATCACAATGAGATATTAAAAGTCTGAAGACATAAGAAAATTGTCATGATATTTTCATATAGGCCTAAGTCCAACTATTTTACAAAATATATGTAGTCTGATTAGGTCCAGATATTTTTCAAATTCTTTTAAAATTAATTCCTACATTACCTGTAACGTTAGTTGCGACGTATGTTATGTACGTTAGCTCCAACAGCCCTAACGCTTAGACATTGGCAATATCACACTCAACCATACCGTCTATTTCTTCCATCCACTTGCACATGAAAGAATCTTTGTCCAACTCATCTCCAAAAATGATAACAATTTGGATTCCATGCTAAATTAGTACATTTTCTGCGACGCATTTTCTGCAGACGGGCCCGACACTCCGGGAAGCCATTGTTTTTGCTGCTGCATGGTACTGTGTGCGTGCATGCATGGCGATGGCAGGTCATGACCTGCGCGGTCTTCGTAAACTCAAACTATTCTATTCTAATTAGATAATGCACACACTATAGGCCGATATGTCTGTGTGTAAGAGAACGTCAGTATGGCTGTGCTTCTGAATAGTTGTTCGTTTAAACTTCTGTTTTCGACCGGAAGGAGAGGTCAAATTGGGGTCATGTCTGTGTAAGAAATGTGACATAGTTCAAGGTCTTTAAGATGATGCAAAGATTGTGAAAATATTTTCTGTGGTTCATGAGATATGACTATTTTAAATCTTTAGAAATTTTCAACTTCCGGTTTCGACCGGAAGGAGAGGTCGGACTGGGGTCACGTCTGTGTACGTAAAATCACATAATTAAAGATCTATAACATGGTGCAAAGACTGTGAAAATATCGTTTGTGGTTCATGAGATATGATTTTTTGAAAATATTAAACTTTGATTTAGTGTAATTCGATATCTGATGATCTCACTATGACGTCATAATTTGACATAAAACTACATGTTAAGGTCTAACTATGTGTCAAGTTTTAAGGTTCTGTGAACTCTGCAACTATGTTTTTGTCTCTGGATAATTCTTATTCGGAAGAAGAAAAAGAAGAAGAAAAAAAAAAACCGAACAATATCAAGAGGTGTTCGCGCCATAGCTCGAACACCTAAAAAAAAAAACCGAACAATATCAAGAGGTGTTTGGGCACCAACCCAAACACCTAAAAAACCCGAACAATATCAAGAGGTGTTTGGGCACCAACCCAAACACCTAAAAAAAAACGAACAATATCAAGAGGTATTTCGGCACCAACCCAAACACCTAATTAAAGATATGGTGAACTTCATATCTTTAACCTGAACGACAGGTTTCCTGTTGAATTAAGTGGTATAATCAGGGCAATTAACCCTGAGTAAGAATCGCAAGGAGTAACTAATTTGCGTTGTAAAAGCTGTTATAACATGCACGATAAGGTAGCCTATATGCCGCAGTAAAAGGCGACATATGCCGTAATAAAAGGCGACATACCGCAATAAAAGGCGGCATCAAGGGTCACCTGTTCTTGTCATGTGTGCTTGGCTAATCACATATCAAGTGTCTTTTGTATTTTGCAAATGTTTTAAGTATGGTTAAGACTCACCAGTTATTACATTGTCATTGTCAGGATGAGCCTATTTGATGCCTTTGTAATTGATGTTAAAATTATTAGGTGTTCGAACGCGCAGCGCGAACACCTATTGTTTTTAGGTGTTCGAGAGCGCAGCGCGAACACCTATTGTTTTTGTACTGTTTTTTTTACTTCTTTTTCTCAGTGGCGACTGTCCGGCAACAAAGGCATCCTTGCTAAGCATATACAGCCTTTCAAACTTAACACATAAACAGAACGTATCAAGCAGACGAAACCGTTTTCAGACGTCATGATTACGTCATCAGGTGTCTGAATTACGCCAAATCAAAGTTTAATATTTCAAAAATTCATATCTCATGAACCACAAAAGATATTTTCACAATCTTTTGCATCATCTGAAAGATGTTGAATTATGTGATTTTTCGTTTTTTAGACGTGATCCCAATTCCTGACCTCTCCTTCCGGTCGAAACCGGAAGTTGAAAATTTCAAAATTTCAAAAATCATATCTCATGAACCATAGAAGATATTTTCACAATCTTTTATTATCTTAAAGATCTTGAACTATGTCACATTTCGTTTTAAGACGTGACCCTTAATTCTGACCTCTTCCTTCCGGTCGAAACCGGAAGGTTAAGCGTGAAACAATATGCTGAATTACTATTCCCTGTATGTACGAATAGACATATCGCGTGTGCACAGAATACGTACACAAAGCAATATACGGAGTTTAATATTGGCCCACAACGTAAAGGCCTTTGTCACACGGGGCAATTTTCGGGCAATTTTCAGGCACAAAAAAGTTGCTGGCAATGAGATTGCTCGGAGATTGCCCTGTGTGGCATACTTCATGCAATCCAGTGGCAATGAGAGACTGGCTTCTTCTTTGAGGCAATCTGTCGAGGCAATCTCCAATCGCATTGCGTATCAGTGATCACGTGACATTTTATCACAAGCAAAACATTTTCAGCGGTAACATTTAATTCTCGTTTACATGAAAAATACTGAGGAATTTTGCTGCTCTTTTAGCTCCAAAGCAAAATACAAGAAAATAAAATGGGTTACTGAGAAAGAGGAAAATATAATTGCATTATTAAGAGGTAAGTAGACATTATTTAGAGGTTTATTGGCCTAGAATGTGCGTTTGTAAAGTAGGCTCATCGTAAACATAATTATTGCATGCACAATCCAATGGAGGTTCGTGACGGACGAAACTGTTGTACTGCATCTATTTCTGTAAAAACTATACTGAGTCTACTCTTTTCGCTGTTTTTGCAGTGTACCCACATGATTTTAAGTTTGCATTTTAACTAAGGATAATGACTGAGCATGGATAGATTATTGTCCAGAAAAAGTTTAAAAACTACCATGCAGTCAAAGTCAAAGAGCATCATAACTCGCTCTACATGTATGTACAGTACATATACATGTATGCAACCATGTAAATATAATATATACACGTTCGTGTGTTGTTGTTCTTCTGCAATTCTGCATGTTCTTCAGAAAAATATCCGTAACTCAACCTAAGAGATGCTGCTTTTACTTGATTAGTCTGCTAGTTGTAGCCACAAATTGTATCATAGGGCACCTGTTTTTTCTGAGCTAGGTTACATTTGTTGTTTTGTTATTATACATAAAAAGTCTGTCCCTCTATGCTTTAAAGAAAGGTGAGGTCTTATAACATTAAAAAAAGATGAAGAGCTCTGCACAAAAAAAGAAAACTAATAAATGAAGAAAAAAGCTGCAGAGGATGAGTTAATATGAGTTTTAATTGGAAAATAAATGCATGTAGGTGTTTGTGGGACAACATGTGTACACCAATTATAGAGGGCATTCTCTTACTGGAGTAATACATGTTGGCCTTTTCCCCATTCAGAATTAATTTTTTCACAGAATCATTTGAACATTTATTATATTTTGTATTTTAGCTCCCAGTATGCCGAGTAATTGGAATTAGATGCAATGGGCATCAGTGAGAATCAGTTCAACAGCCTAGAAAGCATCTAAAACACAAGCCCCAAGCAACCAATAAATCTGTGGTACAATTATTGTAATGTGTGTGTGTGTGTGGATGATTGCATTCCTCCTGACTGCCCTATGATCCACTCACATGACCCCACCAACCTACATTGAAGATTGTGATTTTATTTTCAAAAGCAATTCTTTTTAAACTTTATCCACAATGTTGTATTCTTTCCCAGTGAAAAAAGGTCAACTCGTATGCGTGCCAACTCGTATGCGTGACAACTCGTAATATTACCAACTAATACTCATATTGGTCAACTCGACCAGTAAAAATATTTATTACTGAATATTTACTGGCATGTACGGGTTGACATCCGTTAATTTAGCTACACTATAGTGTCTATAGTTCCTCATAATACTAGTAGTGCTTATGTCTTGTGTGGTGATGGATGCATTGCAGTTTACTTGATACTAGCACTTAATTTTCTCACTAAAGTAGTCCAGAAACAAATATCAGCACATTTATTGAGATAATGAAACAGTCACATCATGGAGGAAGGAAGACGTCACATGTAACTTTTCTATTCCATTGTAAACCTAACTTAAAGGCATTGTTCTGAAGGGATCTATTTTCAAAGTTGCATAAGTTTTCTGAAGTTACATCAATCCATCATCCTGATAATAACATATGAGGGCATTCTAAGTTATGTGTGTTTTGTTAGCATGACCCATTATTCTTCGTCCCTCTTGAAAACATTTAATATTGTTTTTACATGATTCGTTTATATTTCAGATCATCGGTATCCATTTGTGCTACTGCTACAAGGTGTGTCAGAGTCTGTGTAACTTTGTGATCCAATGGCCAGTATTTGAAGTTTATCCATTCATCAAAGGAGTTAATGTATGATTCAAATTATTTTATAGTGGACTTATCCTATCTGTGGCAGTCTTACCTCAAGAGAATTGATTTTAGGACCTCAAGACATATCTAGGTCTTTCTAGGAATTTCTTTAACATGTTAGAACAAAATTAGTACTGAGGAATTTCTTATTATATTTTTGACTGGACCCAAACATCCTCACAAAAATGTAGTTATTAAGCAATATCTGTTGGTGATCTAGTAAAATGTATATTGTCGACAGTGAATCCCTGGCAGTTGGGCCATATAAACATAGTAAACATAACCCCAATCTTCATTGCATGGGTGTGTCAGCCTTGGAATACCTTTTGCCAGATCACCCAATTTGAAGCACCAGCATAAGGGGCCCCTTATACTTGTATTGCTTGTTTGCCCTCCCTTCCCTAGTTCTTGGATTCTATAGTGCTGCAATGATAGACCAAAGAATTTAGAAAACAAATGTGTTGGTTCATCACCAGTGGCAGTACGCCATCACCAAGAACTTGGGGGAGGGGGAAGGCATTTTATTCCAAAATTACCGATTCCAATGACAAACCCCTGAATGTCACCCATTCTGAACTGTCACTAAATCGTACATACAGAGCGTACATTTATTATAAATGCAGATTGTTTCGTTTTCTTGTCAACAAAGGATCATGGTTGGGTTCTATTTACACTGAAGTCATTTCACTTGTTGCAAAGACCATGTACACTCATTTCTAGATTGGTTACAAGTAGGTTAAACAGGTCAACAAAGTGGTTTCAATTGATTGTGGGGAGGGAAATGTGGAACCACAAAAGTCAAGTCATGAAACCCAACAGACAGTTAAAATAAATATGTATTTCATTGCTTTATTAGCAATTTACAAGCACCCATACAACTCTGATTATTTCAATGTCTAACAATTTATGTACAAAATGGCATCTGATCTTTTGGTTGTAATTCTGTAGTATGGATGCAGCTACAGACATTTTGCCAATCATGTACAACAACCTGAAAAATGTAAAAATCAATGTAGAATTTGTTTTCAAATTTTATACATTATTTTTAATTATTTGCATAGGTGAAAACAAAGACAGTTTATAAGCATGTCACAATAAGAGATGCTTTGATTACAGTGTCACTATTGTCAATTTATCATTATATTTTTGTTATAAACTTAACCTGAAAGTGAAGTATATTATAAATAAAGATTAAATTTATTTTGTACAAGACTTAATACCAAGAGATAAATACTCAATGTTGGCTTCACTTAAATCTAAAAATTGAAAGGTTTTTCCATAAACAAAGTGAAAAGGGCAACCAATTATCGATTTGATCCAGTGGATATATATTCGTTTTTCTTGTCAACAAAGGATCATGGTTGTCTATTTACACTGAAGTCATTTCACTTGTTACATGTGTAAGACCATGTACACCATTTCTAGATTGGTTACAAGTAGGTTAAACAGGGTCAACAAAGTGGTTTCAAATTGATTGTGGGGAGGGAAAGTGTGTAACCACAAAAGTCAAGTCATGAAACCCAACAGACAGTTAAATAAATATGTATTTCATTGCGTTATCAGCAATTTACAAGCACCCATACAACTCTTTGATTATTTCAATGTTCAACAATTTATGTACAAATGGCATGGCATCTGATCTTTAGGTTGTAATTCTGTAGTATGGATGCAGCTACAGACATTTTGCCAATCATGTGTACAACCTTGAAAATGTAAAAATCAATGTAGAATTTGTTTTCAAATTTTATAAATTATTTTTTAATTATTTGCAGTATAGGTGAAAACAAAGACAGTTTATAAGCATGTCACAATAAGGAGATGCTTGATTACAGTGTCACTATCATTGTCAATTTATCATTATGTTTTTGTTATAAACTTAACCTGATTAAATTTATTTTTGTACAAGACTTAATACCAAGAGATAAATACCAATGTTGGCTTCATTTAAATCTAAAATTGAAAAGGGCAAGCATTTATCAGATTTGATCCAGTGGATATAATTAGGTGTTCGAGAGCGCAGCGCGAACACCTATTGTTTTTGTACTGTTTTTTTTAGGTGTTCGAGAGCGCAGCGCGAACACCTATTGTTTTTGTACTGTTGTTTTTTTTTTTTTTTTTCTCTCTCAGTGGCGATCTGTCCGGTAACAAAGGCATCCTTGCGGCCTTTAAGCATATACAGCCCAAAACTTAACACATAAACTGAACATATATAGCTGTCGAAACCGTTTTCTGTGAAGTCATGATTAGGTCTTCAGTTGTCGAATTACGCTAAATCTTTAATATTTCGAAAAATCATATCTCAAGAACCACAACAGATATTTTCACAATCTTTGCATCATCTGAAAGATGTTGAATTATGTGATGTTTCGTTTTAGACGTGATCCCAATCATCTTCTCCTTCCGGTCGAAACCGGAAGTTGAACATTTCACAATTTCAAAAATCATATCTCATGAACCATAGAAGATATTTTCACAATCTTTTTTATCCTAAAGATCTTGAACTATGTCACATTTCGTTTTCAGATGACCCCTGACCTTTTTTCCTTCCGGGTCGAAACCGGAAGGTTAAAGTGAACAATACGCTGAATTACTATTCCCTGTATGGCGAACGGAATAGACATATCGCGCGCACAGAATACGTACACAATGGCAATATACGGAGTTTAATACACAACCAAAGGGCCTTGTCACACGGGGCAATTTTTGGCAATTCAGGCACACAAAAGTTGCCAATGAGATTGTTCTCGAGATGCCCTGGTATTTTCATGCAATCCAGTGGCAATGACTATACTATACCAGCTGGCTTTCTACTTTGAGGCAATCTGTCGAGGCAATCTCAATCACATTGCGTATCAGTGATCACGTGACATTTTATCACAGCAAAACATTTTCAGCGGCGGCCATTTAATTCTCGTTTACAAAAAAATACTGAGGAATTTTTGCTGTCTTTTTAACTCCAAAGCAAAATACAAGAAACTAAATGGGGTTACCGAGAAAGAGGAAAATATAATTGCATTATTAAGAGGTGAGTAGACATTATTTAGAGGTTTATTGCCTAGAATGTGCGTTTGTAAAGTAGGCCTATCGTAGACAAATTATTGCATGCACAATCCAATGGAGGTTCGTGACGGACGAAACTATGCATCTATTTCGTAAAACTATATTGAGGTACCACATGATTTTACGTTTGCATTTTAACTAAGGATAATGACTGAGCATGGATAGATGCTATATTGTCCAAAAAAAATTTTAAAAACTGTGCCATGCAGTCAAAAGTCAAAAGAGCATCGTTGGAAAATACTTCATTGTGTAACTGCCTGCAGTACATGTACATGTATGCAAATCCATGTAAATAATTATATATGTTCATGTGTGTTGTTGTTCCTTCTGCAATTCTGCATGTTCTTGTGTCAGAAGATATCCCCTTAATCAACCTAAAGAGATGCTTTTACTTGATTAGTTCATGCTAGGTTGTAGTCACAAAAATTGTCAGGGGCACCCTGTCCTGTTTTTTCTGGAGTTTGGTTACATTTGTTGCCTTTTATTATTACAACATAAAAAGTCTGTCCTCTATGGCTATGCTTTAAAGAAAGGTCAGGGTCTTATACACAAAAAGATGATAGAGCCTGCATAAAAAAAGAAACTAATAAATGAAGAAAAGCTGCAGAGGGATGAGTTATTATGAGTTAATTGAAAATAAATATGGCAGGTGTACAGGGTCAACACATGTACACCAACATATCAGGATGATGAAAATGCAAATGGGGTAGGGTAGGCATGAAGGTTGTTTTGCAATTATAAAGGGCATTCTCTTCACTGGAGTAATACATGTTGGTCCTTTCCCTATTCAGAATTTATTTTTTCACACAGAATCATTTTGAATATTTCTTTTATATTTCTTTGTATTTTAGCCTCCAGTATGCTGAGTAATTGGAATTAGGATGTACTTATGGCTGGCATCAGTGAGAATCAGTTCAACAGCCTAGAAGAAAGCATCTGCAAACACAAGCCCCAAGTGGTAACCATCAATAAATCTGTGGTACAATTATTGTAAATGTAGGTGTGTGTGTGTGGATGATTGCATTCCCTCCTGACTGCAACCTAAGTGATCCCACCACACATTCCCCACCAAACCTACATACATTGAAGATTGTGATTTTTATTTTCAAAAAGCAATTCTTTTTAAAACCTTTATCCACAATGTTGTATTCCTTCCCAGTGAAAACAGGGTCAACCTCGTTATGCGTGCCAACCTCGGTACTATTACTAACTCATACTATTTTGGTCAACTCGACCTGTAAAAATATTTATTAATGAATATTTACTGGCATGTGTACGGGTTGACATCCGGTTAATTTAGCCACACTATAGTGTCTATAGTTCCTCATAATA
Organism: Zoroaster sp. YZ-2022; assembly: GCA_029582265.1. Lineage (NCBI taxonomy): Eukaryota > Metazoa > Echinodermata > Asteroidea > Forcipulatida > Zoroasteridae > Zoroaster > Zoroaster sp. YZ-2022. Next base: position 19,133,485 of record CM055830.1, read on the forward strand.
CTAGTAGTGCTTATAGTTCTTGTGTGTGTGGTGATGGATGCATTAAAGCCATTTTACTTGATCAATAGCACTTAATTTTCACTAAAGTAGTCCAGAAACAAATATCAGCACATTTATTGAGATAATGAAACAGTCAAGATCACTATGGAGGAAGGAAGACGTGTCACATGTAACTTTCTATTCCATTGTAAAACCCTAACTTAAAGGCATTGTTCTGAAGGATCTATTTTTCTAAAGTTGCATAAGTTTTCGAAGTTAAGATCAATCCATCATCCTGATAATAACATATGAGGGCATTCTAAGTTATGTGTTTTGTTAGTACATGACCCATTATTCTTCGTCCCTCTTGAAAACATTTAATATTACGTTTTTACATGATTAGTTTATATTTCAGTATCATCGGTATCCATTTGTGCTACTGTTACAAGGTGTGTCAGAGTCTGTGTAACTTTGTGATCCAATGGCCTGCCGGTGATTTGAAGTTTATCCATTCAATCATCAAGGGATTAATGTATGATGATTCAAATTATTTATATGGACTTATCCTATCTGTGGCAGTCTTTACCCTCAAGAGAATGGATTTTTAGGTAATCAAGATATATATCTAGGTTTTTTCTAGGAATTTCTTTAACATGTTAGAAACAAAATTAGTACTGAGGAATTCTTATTATATTTTTTGACTCAACCCAAACATCCTCACAATAAAATGTAGTTATTAAGCAAATATCTGTTGGTGATCTAGTAAAATGTATATTATTGCTGACAGTGAATCACTTGCAGTTGGGCCATATAAACATAGTAAACATAACCCCCAATCTTCATTGCATGGGTGTGTCAGCCTTGAACACCTTTTGCCAGATCACCCAATTAAAGCACTAAGGCGGGGTCCCTTACACTTGTAGTATTGTTTGTTTGCCCTTTCTCCCTTCCCTTGTTTCTTGGATTCTATAGTGCTGCAAAAATGATAGACCAAAGAATTTAGAAACAAATGTGTTGGTTCATCACCAGGCAGCACATGCCATCACTAAGAACTTGGGGAGGGGGGAAGGTATTATTCCGTACTACTGATTCCACTGACAACCCTAGTACTGCCACCCATTCTGAACTCACTAACCAAAACATACAGAGGTACATTTATTTTAAATGCAGATTGTTTCTGTTTTCTTGTCAACAAAGGATCATGGTTGTCTATTTACACCGAAGTCATTTCTAATTTCCTTGTTGCATGTGTAAGACCATGTACACTCATTTCTAGATTGGTCGCAAGCAGGTTTAAAATAGGCTCAAATGAAGTGGTTTCCCCAATTGATTGTGGGAGGGGGAAATGTAACTACAAAAGTCAAGTCATGAAACCCAATGAGACAGTTAAAATAAATATGTATTTCATTGTTTTATTAGCAATTTTACAAATAACCCACAACTTCTTTTGATTATTTTGTAGTGTTCAACAATTTATGTACAAAATCAACGGATCTTTATAAGTAAATTAGAAAAGGATGATATTTTGCCAATCATGTACAAACCCTTGGAAAATGTAAAAATCAATGAAATCGAGCTAAATTTGGTAAATTATTTTGTAATTATTTGCAGATTAGGTAAAAAACAAAGACAATTTATAAGCATGTCACAATAAGGAGATGCTTGATTACAGTGTCACTATCATTGTCAATTTATCATTACATCTTTTTTTTTATAACCTTGACATGAAAGTGAAGTATATTATAAATAAAGATCACCTCAGTATAAAACATGCAGTCCATCAATTAAATAAATTTTTATACAAGACTTATCACCAATGCTGGTTATTTACGAATCTAGAATCAAAAAGGTTTTTCCATAAAAAAATCAAAAAGGGCAAGCAATTATCAAATTTTATCTAGTGCGGATATAATTACATTTAATTTTGTTTGAATTGGGAATTATTTACTTTTTGTGGGGGCAGGGAAGATGGAAAGTATCGGATGGTGCTTTTCCAAACTTTATAGTTGTTATAAACACAATGAAAGGGCTAATTAGCTGATATCCATACAAGCAACCCTGCGTCAATTTTAATCCAGTTACTATAACATGTAGTCCTCTACGCTAAATAAACTTTGGTGACTTTATGCCCATAATACGTTGAATAGGGTTAGATTCACGTTTCACAAACTCCTGGCAAACTATTTTCATATGAGTGATTTTTAATGTTGATTATCATCGAGCATGGTTTTGAAAAGTATGTGTTGGGCTGCAAGTCATTATTTGAAATAAAAAACAGTGTTCCAAGTCACACTTGTTAATTTCTAATTTATTGCTTAAATTCACAACTTTTTTCAAGTTCAACAGCCACTATCTCAAGAACTAAATGACATATTATTAGAAAACAAAAACACAATTGAATTCCCTTTTACATTAATAGCTTGGTAATTTTGTGAAATGACTTATCATAACAAGCGGCTAATGGTCCACTAGGTGGCACACACGAAGTAATGATTTTACAAATTTTTAAAAAGGTCATGTCTCTGGCAGTTTTAATTTGATGTATGTTGACAATTTTTTTTTTTCTTCATAATCATGAGGCCTTCATATATGACCTTCTTAAAACCACCGCATCTGACCTTACTTGGCTCAAACAGTAAGTTCGTTAAATTTCAACACATTTCCCAACGCAAAAATTGATGTCTTTGAATATGAAATTGATAGTTATTATAAAAGATGACAAACCCGTGCACAATATATATATTTTACATCATCGTTGAAAATTTGATTGAACCGGAAGTGGACTGAACACCGTGTGTTTTGTTCTAACAAACACTTAAGCTCTAGTTACACATTTAATTTTTGTTTGAATTGGGGAATTATTTACTCTTTGACAACCCTTCTGTGGGGAGGGAAGATGGGAAAGCATCGGATGCAAGGATGCAAGCTTTCCAACTTTATCATGTAGTAGTTATAAGCTTGTTTTCAATGAAAGGGCCTAATTAGGCTGAAGGGAAAAGGAAATGGGAAATATTTATATGGTCTTCCCCATGCTTCAGTGTTCTCAGTAACCTAACCCCCGTAAACAATTTAACCCACACCTCCGCACCCTTTGAATTTATAAGCTGCTTAATCCAGTTACTATACATGTAGTCCTCTCTATCCTAAATCAACTTTTGTGACTTTATGCCCATAATAACGTTGAATAGGCTGATCTGGCTGCCCACAACCTGGCGGCAAACTATTTTCATATGAGTGATTTTTTAATGCTGATTTATCATCTAGCATGGTTTTTGAAAAGCATGTTGGGTCAGTGTCAATATTTAAAATAAAAAAACATTGGTAAACCCAAGTCACACTTGTTAATTTGTAATTTATTGCGCTAAATCTCACAACATTTCCAAGTTCAACAGCCAATATCTCAAGAACTAAATGACATATTAGAAACAAAAAACATACTGAATTTCCCTCATATTAATAGCTTGTACTCCTTGTGAAATGACTTATCATAAAATGCTGCCAATGGTCCACTAGTGGCACGAAGTAACGATTTTACAAATTTTTAAAAAAGGTCATATCTCATAGCTTTAATTTGATGTATGTTGGACAATTTGTTATTTTTTTCATAATCATGAGGAGGTCATATATGACCCTTCAAAACCACTCCATCTGACCTTTTTACTTCCTGGGTTCAAACAGTAAGTTCAAATTCAAACATTATAACGCCCGATATGTCTTTTGAATATAAATTATAGTTATTATAAAGATGACAAACCTCAGCACAATATAATATTTACATCATCGTTGAAAATTTGATTGAACCGGAAGTGGATCTCGAACACCGTGGAAATAGAGTTCTGTCAAATATTTTAAGCCTAGTTGTATTTTTTTTTTTTTTTACTTTTCCTCAGTGGCGTTTGGTCCGGTAACAGCGTATCCTTGTTGAGACATATGCTGTTTTCAAACTAACACATAAACAGAAACATATCAGGCAGACGAAACCGTTTTTCGTGACGTCATGATTACGTCATCAGGTGTCGAATTACGTTAAATCAAAAGTTTACATTTAAAAAAATCATATCTCACAAACCACAAAGATATTTTCACACCATCATCTGAAAAGAGTTCGAATTATGTAATTTTTTCGTTTTTAGACGACCCACCAAATTGACCTTTCCTTCCGGTCAAAACCAAAGTTGAAAATTTCAAAAATGTCAAAAATCATCTCTCATGAACCATAGAAGGATATTTTCACCTTTTATCGCCTTAAAAGATCTTGAACGTCACATTTCGTTTTAAGACGTGAACTTAATTCGATCTTTCCTTCCGGTCGAAACCCGGGAAGGTTGGCGAAACAATATGCTGAATTACTATTCTGTATGTACGACAGCTCAGCAGTCGCGTGTGCACAGAATACGTACGTTAACAGCAACACGGAGTTTAATATTGCCCACAATGTAAAGCGCCCTTTTAACAACACGGGCAATTTCGGGCAATTTTTCAGGCAATAAAAAGTTGCTGGCAATGAGATTGTTTCGGAGATTGCCCCCAGGTGGCATTTCATGCAATCCAGTGGCAATGAGTAGATTGGCTTTTCTTGATAATCTGTCGAGGCAACTTCAACGCATTGCGTATCAGTGATCTGACGTGATTTATCACAAGCAAAACATTAGCGGGTGGCCATTTAATTTCGTTTACATGAGACAAAATACTGAGGACTTTGTTGCCTTCTTTTTAGCTCCAAAGTTAAAAATACAAGAAAAATAAAATGGGTTACCGAGAAAGAGGAAAATATAATTGCATTATTAAGAGGCAAGTAGAACACTATTGAGAGTCGGCTGGCCCAGAATGTGCGCCTGTAAAAGTAGGTCATCGTAGACATAATTGTTGAATGCAACAATCCAATGGAGGTTCGTGACGACGAAACCAGCAACCCATTTCGTAAAAACCATATTGAGTTCATATCACTTTTCCCGTGTTTTGCAGTGCACCTACATGAAAGTTTGCTTTTTAACAAAGGACACATTGCCGAGCGGATAGATGCTATATATTGTCCAGAAAAAGTTTAAAACTGTGCCATGCAGTCAAAGTCAAAAGAGCATCGTTGAAAAATACTTCATTGTGTAACTCGCCTTACATAACAGTATGTAAATATATACATGTCTTTGTATGTTGTCTCTTCAGTAATTCTGCATGTTCTTCAAGTCAATGAAATATATCCTAACCTCAACCTAGTAGACGCTGCTTACTTGATTAGTCCAAGAAGTAGTAGCCACAAACTGTCATAAGGGCATCCTGTTTTTTCTGAGTTAGGTTACATTTGTTGTTTTGTTATTGTTACACATAAAAGTATGTCCTCTCATGCTTTTAAACAAAGGTGAGGTCTGCTAACATAAAAAAAGATGAAAGAGTTCACAAAGAAAAACCACAATGGAAGAAAAAGCTGCAGAGGGATGAGTTAATATGAGTTTTTAATTGGAAAATAAATATGTAGGTGTTGGTGGGACAAATATGTGTACACCAAAATTCAGGATGGAAAATGCAATGGGTGGGGTGATGAAGGTTGTTTTTGGCAATTATAGAGTGACACCTCTTACTGGAGTAATACATGTTGGCCTTTCCTTACTAGAATTTATTTTTCACAGAATCATTTTAAACATTTCTTTTCTTTATTTTGCCTGTGCCCTCCAGTATGCTGAGTAATTTGGAATTAGATGCAATGGTTGGCATCAAGAGGAACTGTTCAACAGCCTAGAAAGCATCTAAAACACAAGTTCCTATAACCACAAATCTGTGGTACAATTATTGCAAATGTGTTCTGTGTGTGTGTGTGTGTGTGTGGGGGGATGACGCAATTCCCTCCTGACTGCCCCATGATCCACCTGCCACATGACCCCCACCAACCTACATTGAAGATTGTGATTTTATCAAAAAGCAATTTTTTAAACTTTATCCACACGTTGTATTTCTTCCCAGTGAAATAGCCAACCTGTATGGTGTTAACCAGAGCTTACCTAACTCATACTCACTTGGTCAACCGACCCGTAAAAATATTTATTACTGAATATTTAATAGCATGTGTCTGCTGACATCCGGGGTGGAGTAACAGCTATAGAAGTACGGGGTTAAATTTTTAGCTACATCTATAGTGTCTGTAAGTTCCTCATAATAATAGTAGTGCTTATGTCTTGTGTGGTGATGGCTGCATTGCAGTTTACTTGATACTACACTTAATTTTCTCGACAAAAGTAGACCAGAACAACAGCACCTTTATTGAGATAATGAAATAGTTTCATCATGGAGGTTGCCGAAGATGTCACATGTAACTTTCTATTCCATTGTAAAACCTAACTTAAAGGCATTGTTCTAAAGGGATCATTTTTTCAAAGTTGCATAATTTTTCAAAGTTACATCATCAATTCATCATCCTGATAATAACATATGAGGCAGTCTAAGTTATGTGTAATGGTTAAAGCATGACCCATTATTCTTTTCGTCCCTTCTTTGAAAACATTTAATATTGTTTTTACATGATTCGTTTATACTTCAGATCACCCAGTATCCATTTGTGCTACTGCTACAAGGTGGCTGGGGAGTCTGTGTAACTCAGGATCCACTTGGCCATATTTGGAAGTTTATCCATTCATCAAAGTGAGTAATGTATGATTCAAATTATTTTTTATGACTTATCCTATCTGTGGCAGTTCTACCCTCAAGGAATTACATTTTTTCAGGACCTCAAGACACATACCTAGGTCTTTCTGATCTAGGAATTTCTTTTAACATGTTAGGAACAAAAATAGTACTGAGGAATTCTTATTATTGACTGGACCCAAAACATCTTCACAAATGTAAGTTATTACAATATCTGTTGGTGATCATAAATGTATATTAAGCCGACAGTGAATCCCTCGGTGCTGGGCCATATAGCAGAAATACACTCTAATTTTCATTGCATGGTGTGTCAGCTTCTGAATATCTTTTAAGCAGATCACCCACTAAAGCACCAGTATAAGGGGCCCCATACTTGTAGTATTGCTTGTTTGCCCCTCCCCTTCCCTAGTTACTTGGATTCTATATGTTGCAATGATAGACCAAAGAATTTTAGAAAAAACCCAACGCGGTTCATCACCAGTGGCAGTACATGCCATTCACCAAAGAATCCTGGGAGGGGTAGAATATTTTATCTAAAATTACCGATTCTAATGACAACCCCGAATGTCACCCTATTCTGAATCATCACCAACCTGCACATACAGAGCGCAAGTATATTATAAATGCAGGTTGATTCTGTTTTCTTTATCAACAAAGGATCAAGGTTGGGTCGATGACACTGAAGTCACGGCATTGTTACATGTAAAAAGACCATGTACACTCATTTCCTAGATTGTTTACACTAGGTTAAACAGGTCAACAAAGCGGTTTCACTCAGGGGGGGAGGGAAGTAAAAATCATTAAAAACAAGTTATGAAACCCAACAGACAGTTAAAAATAAATATGTATTTCATTGCTTTAGTACAATTTACAAGATCCATACAACTCTTGATTACTTAATGTTCAACAATTTATGTACAAAATGGCATCTTGATCTTTACATTTTGCCAACTCAAAATAACCCTTTAAAAGTTTAAAAAAATCAATGTATAATTTGTTTTCAAATTTTATAAATAATTTTTAATTATTTGCGGTATAGGGAAAACAAAGACAGTTTATAAGCTACGTTACAATAAGGATGCTGATTAAGGTGTCACTATCATTGTCAATTTATTAATATATTTTTTGTTATAAACTTAACCTGAAAGTGAAGTATATTATAAAGAAAGATTAAATTTATTTCTTTTGTACAAGACTTAATACCGCGAGATAAATACCAATGTTGGTTTTCATTTAAATTCCAAAATTGAAAGGGTTTTTCCATAAACAAAGTGAAAAGGGCAACTAATTATCAGATTTGGATCCAGTGGATATAATTACATTTAATTTTGTTTGAATTGGAATTATTTACTTTTTGACAAAAAACTCTTCTGCGGGGGCAGTGGAAGATGGAAAGCACGATGCAAGCTTTCTTCCAAACTTACCATGGTAGTTATAAGTTGTGTTTTCAATGAGCGCTAATTAGCTGAAGGGAAAAGGGAAAAGGGGACAGTATTTATATGGCTTCCATGCTTCAGTAACCCCAAACTCCCCAAAACAATTTAACCTGGCACACTTCCTGTTTCCTTTTGAATTTGCAGCAGCTGTTGAATCCAGTTTACTATATGTAGTCCCCTTCTTTATCCTAAATCAACTTTTGTGGGACTTTGCGCTTATAATAACGTTGAATAGGTTGGATTCGGCTACCACAACCCGGCAAACTATTTTCATATGAGTGATTTTTAATGTTGATTTATCATCTAGCATGGTTTTAAAAGCATGTTGGGTTGGTTAGTGTCGATATTTTAAAAGAAAAACATTGTGCCCAAGTCAACACTTGTTAATTTCTAATTTACTGCTTTTCAAATCTCACAACATTTCCAAAACCAACAGCTAATATCTCAAGAACTAAATGACCTATTAGAAACAAAAACACAATTGAATTCCTTTACATTAAATAGCTTGTAATTTTGTAGAATAGTTACCACAAATGCTTTCGCCAATGGTCCAATTAGTGGCAACACAAAGTAACGATTTTTTTTTTCAAATTTAAAAAGGTCATCTCATAGCTTCAATTTAATGTATAAGTTGACAAATTTGTTATTTTTTTCATAATCACAGGAGGTTTATATGACCTTCAAACCACCTATCGTGACCTTTACTTCCATTCAAACAGAAGTTCAAATCAAATCACTATTCTAACGCAAAATTGATGTCTTTTGAATATGAAATTGATATTGTTATTATAAAAGATGATAAACCCTTGCACAATATGGATATTGACATCGATGATAATTTCTGATTGAACCCGGAAGTTGACTGAACACCGTGTGTTTGTTCTAACAAAATAAGCTCTTAGTTGTTGTTATATAAGGTTGTTGTTGTTATAGGTTTTCCTGGCCAATTTCGGGGAAAAAATTATTCAATTTTGACACCCGGCTCATTCAATTTCGTTTGAAAATAAATGCTCAGCTACATCAAAGACCAACAGTTAAAAGAGTCATTCAATTTAAACACCTGAGCATTCACCGGACAACAAGATTATCCACCCCTCAACACTTGAGCATTCACTGACAAATAAGATCATTCACCAAATGGTCTCTAGGCTTGTCTGCCCCTCGTCAAAGCCAGCAGCAACAGGTTGGTCGACTATTCAATTTCATCAATGAGCAAACGATTTTCCAAAATGTGTGCATTCAAAATTGTTTCTGTGATATGTTTTTCTGGTTCTATTTGCCATAAA
>CM055830.1:19143318-19205796 GCA_029582265.1 Zoroaster sp. YZ-2022
GGTTGCAAAAAAAATCCAAAAAAGCCCTTAAAAAGTGGCGGCCGGATAAGACATTCTTTCCAAGATGTGTTCGTACTTGCCTAAGAAAGATTTACATAAAGTCATGTTGTTACCTGTGCATACAATGACCTTGGATCTTGGATGTTTTACTCTCCTAAAATCATTGCTATACTGTCCTGGAGAGGGGGACTATTTTATTGTTGGGGATGGACTGGTGTTTATAAATTATACAAACTAACAAGTAAACAACTGATTGTAGTCTGGATTTATGTATAATACATTGTGTAGTAGTTTGTATAATATCTTCCCGAATCCTCCAAAATCCTCCCCGAATCCTCCAAAATCCTCTTTGCTAAAGTGAAGGATTTTAAGTGGCATGCATTAACAATAACATGCAGACTTAGTTATTTTTTACATCTTTTTTGTTGTGTACATTTTTCAAGTTAGCGACCTCCTCCCATCGCTTATTTGCATAGTTTAGTACCCTTCCTTTATTCCCACTGTACACATACTTGTGTATTAATTCCAACACAGCAATCAGCCTTGGAGCATCTGTAATTTGATCCCAGTTAATTCCGGGTGTTGACCTCTGTTGACCTCTGGAGGTTAATCCCAACTCAATGTTTTCCTGATAGGAACCTGTCTACAGACAGTCAGTGAAAATTATTCAGTCTTCTGACAAAATGAGTTGCTGTGTTAATTTTGGCGCACTTCCTAATTTAAAGGGACAATATTGTCACAATCAGTGCAGGCATTTGACAGGGCATGGAATCGATGTCTTAGTATTAGATGAACTCAGTGACTAAAAATAATACCCCAAGAATTTGAGCTGGCCTAGATAACACAACCCCATAAGATCATATTACCATGGCTTTGCATAAATAATGAGCCAGTGGCATAATAAGGAAATTCCAAGTCCAGTCGAAAATCTGCTATGATCATGAAAATGACTATTTTACTTGAGTGGCCTTTGATTTGTTTGGAGCATTTGGCCAATCAACATCTGCCAATCAAACAATTTTTGGTCCGATTTGTTCCAGACTGCTGCACAAAAATAACAACTTGGGATCCAGGGCATGTTACCACCCTTTTAACCCTAACCCCATAGGCATTCTGGCTAGGAACCTTCCTGAACCCTAACCCCACCTAGGCGTTCTAGCGAGGAACCTTCCTGAATCCTCCAAAATTCATCAGTGCACTTTTGGAAACATGCCCTTATCTTCAAAATGCACCTTGCATTTTTGTTGAACTTTCATATTCAGCACTTATGGCCTGTACGTCTTCATTAATAATTTTGCCCCATTTGAAGAGGTGAAAGTACCAGTTTCCAACAGTGCTGAGCTTTTCCAAAAAGCGCCCCTTGGAGGATTTTGCAGGATTTGGGGTACAGGTAGTTAGTTTTTTTTTAAATACAGCTATGTACATGTGCATAGCCAGAAATGTGTTAAAGGAGGGGCGGCAAACATTCTGAACAATTTATTTTTAAATAGCATCCATTTTTACTTTAAAATAGTTCCCCCTGAAATGTTTGCCTTTATGCAAACAAATTTCAAATCATACCCCACTTTTCGACACGGATTTACACCACTGGTCCTGGCTAGACGATGAAATTGATGTGCTGATGATAAAGTACATGTACTTTTTAAACCAATAATTATGAAGTAAAAGTGTTTGTTATACTTGATACTTTTTGCTTTTAGGGTTTTATCTGGTGCGCCAACAGATAATTCGATATACCAGCCATCTTTAATAAGACCAGGGGCACTGGACAAGTGTGGCGTGTTACCTCAGCCGCAGAGGTGTGAGCAAGTTAAAATAGATGACAAAGGTAGGTAAGGATTTTGACTTAGTACTGATATTTTAGATGATAAAAAAAAGGTAAATTGTTGAGTTATATGTAGATTTCCATCCAAGGTATTGGCCATGATGTAGAAATAGGCTGTCCAAATTTGCTGGAAATTTCAAAATGGGGTGTCCAAATTGTTCACTTACAATACTTTGACATGTACATGTAAATGACATGTAAATTGAAACAGTGTGTCCAAAAGACACCCAGACACCCCTCTGGTTAATACTTTGTTTGCATCTTTTGGTTGGTACATGTGCGTACGTAAATTTTGTTAGAATAATAGTTACCCTAACTTTGTATTACCCAAAATGCTAGGATCCGTGGCCAACTGGGCATACAGAGGATTTACTTTTTTGATAAATTATGCCAAATTGCATATTTTTCCTCGTCAAAGTTTGTCAAAAAGTGTGGGGGGTGGCACTTTTGTAAAAAAAAAAAAGATTTAATGTCATGGCGATAGGTGGGGTTGGGCAACTTGAAACACTTATTTTTATCCTTTATTTGTTAACCCTAACCCCTAGGTATTCTGGCTGCGAACCTTCCTGAATCCTCCAAAATCCATTAGTGCACTTTTGGAAACAAGCCCTTATCTTCAAAATGCACCATGCATTTTCATTGATCTTTCATATTCAGCACTTATGGGGCCTGCACTTCTTGCCAGGTAGTAATTTTGCCCCATTTGAAGAGGTGTAAATACCAGTTTCCAACTGCTGAATGTTTCAAAAAAAGATCCCCCTTGGAGGATTTTGCAGGATTTGGGGTGGTTAGAGATTACTTAAAAAGTATTGTTCAAATTTGTAAAAAATGTTGTAGGTAATGAGGAGAGCAACGGGCGAAAGGCCAAGATTTCTTGACGCCAAAGATAACCAATGGCTGGGTGTATCACTCGCCAGACAAAATATCGGCCTGATTGGCCGAGTAGTTGTGAGTAATGCTTTTGCATAATATCCACCTGTTCTACTTGCATAACACAGCTTTGTCCTACATGATATCCACCTGTTCTACTTGCATAACACAGCTTTGTCCTACATGATATCCACCTGTTCTACTTGCATAACACAGCTTTGTCCTACATGTATGTGTACTTGTTGTTAAGGCTGTGCATTTTCGGTTATTTTGGGAACTGGATACCCGAAATTAGAAATCTTCAGATACCCGGATACCCGTAAACAATTTTGTCAAAACACATAAAAAAATACTCCAGAATGTATAAAACAACCAATATGAACACAAGTTGTTCTTGTTTTATTAGAGTCATTTAATAAGTGTGGACTTATTGTAATAATTTCCCGCCTCTATATTAAAAACACATTTTGTGTGGCATAAAATGTTCAGTCAAAATTTTCAAAAGTTGTTTACGGATTAATTGGAACTGAAAAATGGAACTGGGTAATAACAGTTTCGGTCGGGTATCCGGGTCGACACAGCCTTACTTGTTGAGTATGAATAGTGTATTGCTAGAAACTGTCGGAAATTGCTGAGGAAAGAAAAAAATTATGAAAGATATTTTCCAGATTTTTTTTATATACCGTATATATACACATATTGCACCATCAATTTATGACCTGATATTACCAAACCATCACCTGTTTGTTTGCTATTTTAACAGAAATTTTCATCAATTTCTCTTTCATCATGACATGGCTTTTTTAATCGAGGAAGGGAAAACAAATGCTTTAAAATTACATGTTTCTCAAAAGAATCATAAGAAACGTGGTTTTACAGTAAATATGTCCTGTCATAAATAATTTGTTTGCACTTTTTTACTGTTAAACCAAGTTTCTGACAGCTATTTTGTTAAATATCTCATTTCAAAACCTTGTACAAGTCAGACGAGATGTTGATGATTTTGGACAGCCCATGTTGTTGTTACGTGACGTCCGGTGTTTGACCTCAGTAGGGCAACATGGTGGGACAAGTTGAAGCAATTAGGGACTTCCCCTCATAGTACATCATTACATCATAGAAAAGGTCCTGGGTATGGACTCGTTACTCGACCTGTGAGTCCAATCTCTATGACTACATACTGATTAACGAGGTCAACACTTAACGTTTTTGGACATGTAACGTCATGTTATCCAATATTGACCCTTTCTTTATCGGGATATAAGACTCGGTCTGTGCTCTATGTATGGTCCGTATTGTGCATATTGATGTGTGACCGTGTCATATCATGGCTCATTAGGTGTTTGGGTTGGTGCCCAAACACCTCTTGATATTGTTCGGGTTTTTTTTTTTCTTCTTCTTTTTCTTCTTCCGAATAAGAATTATCCAGAGACAAAAACATAGTTGCAGAGTTCACAGAACCTTAAAACTTCACACATACTTAGACCTTAACATGTAGTTTTATGTCAAATTGTGACGTCATAGTGAGATCATCAGATATCGAATTACACTAAATCAAAGTTTAATATTTTCAAAAAATCATATCTCATGAACCACAAGCGATATTTTCACAGTCTTTGCACCATGTTATAGATCTTTAATTGTGTGATTTTTCGTACACAGACGTGACCCCAATCCGACCTCTCCTTCCGGTCGAAACCGGAAGTTGAAAATTTCAAAAAATTCAAAAAATCATATCTCATGAACCACAGAAAATATTTTCACAATCTTTGCATCATCTTAAAGACCTTGAACTATGTCACATTTCTTACACAGACATGACCCCAATTTGACCTCTCCTTCCGGTCGAAAACAGAAGTTTAAACGAACAACTATTCAGAAGCACAGCCATACTGACGTTCTCTTAGTTTTACACACATACATATCGGCCTATAGTGTGTGCATTATCTAATTAGAATAGAATAGTTCGAGTTTACGAAGACCGCGCAGGTCATGACCTGCCATGCATGCACGCGCACAGTATAGTACCATGCAGCAGCAAAAACAATGGCTTCCCTGAGTGTCGGGCCCGTCTGCAGAAAATGCGTCGCAGAAAATGTACTAATTTAGCATGGAATCCAAATTGTTATCATGAGTTGGACAAAGATTCTTTCATGTGCAAGTGGATGGAAGAAATGGACGGTATGGTTGAGTGTGATATTGCCAATGTCTAAGCGTTAGGGCTGTTGGAGCTAACGTACATAACATACGTCGCAGCTAACGTTACAGGTAATGTAGGAATTAATTTTAAAAGAATTTGAAAAATATCTGGACCTAATCAGACTACATATATTTTGTAAAATAGTTGGACTTAGGCCTATATGAAAAATATCCTTGACAATTTAACTTATGTCTTCAGACTTTTAATATCTCATTGTGATCTGTCCCTCAGTATCGTGTAGTGACAATTTAAAAAAAAATCATTCCTGGTGATTATTTTCAATAGTTACCATGTTAATACCTTGACCAACAAAATAAACTATAACCCTAACCACCCCAAATCCATCAAAATTCTGAAAGGGGCACTTTTTTGGGAAAAAAATCAGCACTGTTGAAAAATGGAATCTTTATAATGGAGTTTTATCAGATACTTAAAAGTAATACTACATGTATTGTAGTTGCACAAACATAACTTTGTACATGAGCCAAGAATATTCAACCTTTGGCGGTGTAAATAAGCATGGAAATGAACTTCAAGCTGAACTAAAAGTTTTGGGTTATTTTTTCATAGTGTATACAATGAAGATGGATGCTGTCCCAATTATTTATTATTTTACATGTATGGATGAATAGCCGACATTCCTAAAATTAATTACCATTCGATTTAGATTTATGGGTACCACTCTGAGTGGTACAAATGCTTCCATGCCATTTGCAGGGCTGAGAGGAAGAAATAAGATTAAGAAAGAACAGAAACATCAAGGTAGGCAAATATTGAAAATACGGGTAGAATGTCGCATCCGACCGCCACTTTTTCTCATTCAGTATAACCATTAAAGTAATCTTACCTACCTCGTAAGGTGGAGAACATATGGATGATGATGATGGACATATACTTCATATTATTCCAGGATATTTATTTCATGAAAAATCAGCCATTTTGCTATACGATGAATTCCTCAGTCATGTCAGTCTGATGTCGTAAACTCCACAATTGAGTGACCAACACAGTCATTTGTACATGCGCAGTGGCAACTATAATAGGATCCTTCTATTTTCTGAAGGGGAGGATTTTAGAAGGGAAATAAAAGTGGATTTTAAAGATAGTTTTCGCTTTCTGTACCACCAAAATCGATAGAATAATTTTTAACTGGTTAGTGGTTGCAAAAATTCCCAAAACCCTTTAAAAGTGGTGGTCGGATACGACATTCTTTCCAAAATTCAATCAAGTTTCAAGTATGCAGTAAGCTTGGGCGATAACGATTTTTTTATCCACGATATATCGGCAAACATATATTGCAATTTCAATAATATCGCAATTCTTTTTGCATTCATGCATGATTGCTTTAGAGCCAATAACCACAGGTATGTACCCCTCTACAAGTGTCACAATAAATTGCAAATTTATTTGCAGAGCGTGTATGTACTTCTGAAGTAGTTTGCTTTTGTTTCATCTTTCTAAAAGCTCAAAAGACTAATGATTTTATTTCCATGGAATATCTGACTTGACTCACAATGTCGATTTATATTTATCATCATGATATATTTGTATTCGTAATTCGCCAATATGCCGATAACTTAAATAGGTTCTCAATATTGTAATCGAATAAAAAAGTTATCTCAATATTCGATATCGTGTTTATCGCCCAAGCTTAGTCTGCAGTAAATTGTTTCTAGTTATATGTTGCTTTTTCGTTTCTTTTCATCTGTTTACCTTGTCTTGTGTGTTTACTTTTGTTAATTTCACACTCTTTTTGTCTACAATGCCCATTCCCTTACATCACTTATTCCTCTATTTTTATTAAATATTTATCATTCTTTCTTCATACATATTTAGGTCAATATGAGGTCGAGCGTTAAGAATGCAGCACTGAACCCCCAGAGAAGAAAACCGTGGTCTTCATCAGAGTTACTCCCTGACAAACCGAGAAAATTGAGAAAAAACTGATAAGTATTCACAGTGCCAAACCTTGATTGCATGCCAACTGTTTGAAGCAGCCCAACGGAAAGATGAGAGGTTACTTTTGCAAATCGAAGATAAAGATCTTGTGGGTTTGGAAGTTTGCTATCATTGTCTTTGCTATAATGAGTATGTACCCAATTCTTGACAAGGCCAGATCCATCAGATGAAATACCTATTTGGTACAATGATGCATAAATAAAATTCTGTGAAGAAGTCATCCAGAAGAGAATAATAAAAACAATGAAATTCTTTTCACAAAGTCATTACATCGTAAGTTCATCAAGTATGTACAAGAAGTGGAGGGAGTTGACTGGAGTTGACCCACAATCTGAAAACACGTCTGAAAAGTACATTTCCTACGCTGGTAATTCATAGATCATTTACTAAGAATACAATTGACTTGGTGTACAGCCAATCTCTCACTGCAAAAGAACTGACAGCAGTGAAGGTGCTGGAAAAGCAGAGAGATTTTTACATGAAAGTGCATATCTTCACACACTCTTCAATGCATCAGCTGTACTATATAATACACTTTTAATGAAGAAATCACATGGCATTACAGTTGCCCTGGCCATCAACTTCAGATGACTTATCCTTGCAGACTGCTTAACAAATGAGCCAGTAATTTTCAATTGCCTGCTTTGTTCATCTTACACTAGGACACTCATTCCACGACCCATTGAAAGTCTACTCTGATTGAGATGATATTGCCCCTTTAACCATTATCTTTAATTGAAAAATTCTGTTGACTTTTTTCATGCACCAGTAACAGTTTTTTTTAAAGTGTGCTTAAGGTTCAACAATACTAGCCAAAACCAATTAATGCCAGGGACTACAGGTTCACTTGTTGGAATATTTAGTACTTCAGACAACATTAATTTTTTTCATTGCAAATTAGACCTAGAAGTTTGGATAACCTTTATCCTGTATGAAATGGATTATTATTGATGGGTGCAAAAATGGATGGAAAGGAATTATCATGACCATGACAAAATAAAGCAGAAGTGTCATACAAAAGATAAATTTGTTTTGCATTTCCTTTATTTAAATAACTTATTAATTGTGTGTATTAACGAAGAATGTGTTTTATCAATTTAAATATTTACACAAAACATTGACAATTAATAACCAATACTGAACTTTTTAAAGATGATAAAAGATTTACAAATTGGTCTTTGATGTAGGCAGGGTTAGATACAGGGTTGCCCAAAGAGGGTGGGGCTCAAGGCAAGGAGATGGGGGATGGAAAACGAAACCCCAAAATATTGAAATGTATGGTCAATTTAGAATGTTTTCACATGATCAATTAAATTGGAATACTACCCCACGACACCATGGATCGTACCCTGGGAGTAAGGGGTAGAGGACTGGGGATCAGACGTTCAGGAGCAGTCGGGTTCAGACCTTTATTCAAGGCAATTTTTTAAACTGGTTCATTTCTTTACAATGACATCATCAACATATCCCCCAAATGTGGAATCCCTTTTCCCAAACTCTTCCAAACATAAAAACATAGCCCATGTGAACTATTCAAATTATACAAAGTCCACATTGAAATGTACAGTTTTCTAAGAATGGCCGAAAGAGGGCGCTATTTTCATGTCATTCAAATGCAATATCTCTGCCAAACTGGCAAGTTTCATGATTGTGGTTATATATTAGCAATTTACATGTAATGATCTATTAAACTGTTTCCACGCTCATGCCTGATATGTGTCACAAAACTCAATTTCTGAACACATTTTCATTGCACACCCCGTGGTCTAGTAGTCAAGTCACACGCCGAACTTAACTCCCGTAGCCATAGTCTCTTGTCAAGTCGCACTTGGCACCACGAATGCGAATTTTGTCATGAAAAATTTCTGAAGAGAAAACCATATTTACCAACTTCAAACTTAATTCGGTTGGAGGAATTTAAAATTATATGGGATGACTGAACCGGAAGTTAATGTATTCAGCACATTATATGTTATTTTCATTATATATAATAAAAACACATATCTCCTGAAGTAACTCTTGTTATTTTTAGGTGTTCGAGCGACAGCCATAGACAATAGACTAAATTAATGTATTTTTAAACAACTTTAGGTGATGACGCCATAACATGATGAATCCCCAAACACCTCGAGTTTGTTTTTTACAAACTCTATACCTCTAGTTCAACTTTATTTTTATCTCTGTCTCAATGCGCGTGCATGTTATCAAGGGACCATGCTTTGCTTCATAAATGGATCCCTCTGCAGTATCACTTTTGCTTTGTATCTATTCTTAAATTTTTTCAGTAATATCGTTTTCTTGTACTTGACTTTTCTTGATTGATATTGTCATTACTGTCTTGATACTGTGGAAAATAAATGAACCTATGAACCCATGAACCTATGAACCTATGTATATATTAAAAGCATATCGTCGTGTGACCGGCAAAAGGTCGTAATCAATTAATGTGCAAAATTGTGTTTCAAGAAAACTGACTGTGAAAGTTTGGTCGTTTTTCTGCCATTTGTAGGAAAGTTAGATTCCGCATACACTGTATACATGGAGTGTAAGACCTTCCCATCGATTGGGTCACCGTGTTTTGCGCCCTATAACAGATTCTCATTGTAACAAAAGCACCCCAATTCATGTTCATCACCTAGTCCGAATTAAATACAATAATAGTTATAAATCAACACGGACTCAACAAATCATAACAATTCAACCCCCGACAAGTGTTATTGGTTTCCTGTTCAGACATTTCAGTGCCCACAAATGGATGTGATCATGATTCTCAACCGTCGAATTTTACCATCAGTTTGGCAATTCGTACAAATACTTGTTTTATAAATCAAGTAAAAACAACCTTGTGTAGGCCTTCGTACATGTCTGATGCTGATATATTAATATTTTTCATACAGTGTCTTTTTGTAAAATTTTCCTTTTTTTTAATCGAGCAAATGAGTGTAATAGGTTTTGTAAGTTTTAATTATGCAGGCAAAATGGCTTACAAGACAGAAAAAACATGTTACACTCATTCGCTCGAAAATTTTTTTACAAAAAGACACTGTATGGAAAATATTAATATATAAGCATCAGACATGTACGAAGGCCTTCACAACTTTGGCAATTGTCCAAATACTTGTTTTATAAATCAAGTAAAATAAGTTGTGTAGGCCTTCGTACATGATCATTTGATTTGATAATATCAGCAAACATACATTTTCCTAAAGTCCTTGTATAGTAGACAATCAAAAAAAAAATTAATTGTCTGATTTCTGATTCAACATCAAGGTGCCAGCGTGGGCAAATTCTCTGACTGGAATCTTGACCAATTATTTCCATGTTTCAATAAACAGCTTGTGTGAAGAGCATCTAAAATGGGCGGAACAAGGAATGACGGTATGATGAATTTTTAACACAATACAAATATAACTCAAACTCAAATTTATTTTCACGGTACGGTAAGTTCTGAGCTTGTTTCTCTGGTTAGGATTAATTATGGACTCATACGTATATTAATCTATCAGACCAGTTAGAAATGAACAAGTTAGGCCTACAGTTAATAAAGATAAACATTCATTTTATGCAGAACACTCATTTTGTACTTTACATACTGAAATACCTGAAATGATGAAGGGACTCATATAATAAATACAAAAATAAATAAATAATTAAAAACACGTTGGGTATATACATGTAGATAAAGTCAGCACAGCATTTTATACATAAATTATTAAGTTAAATAGACACCAAAAATATAATGTCACAATCCTTCTTGGTCTGCTCCCATGAGAATCTCCTGGTTGGCGACAATTTTCATACGGAAATATCCTGTTGTGAATATCTACATGTATTCACATGTAATTGGAATACATGCGTCACGGTGCCGGTCCCGGTCACTTTATAACGGTTTCGATAATCCTTTACAAGGAAGAACTTACGTATCGGTATGTACTGACTTGTTTAATCCTCTACCAAGGACATTGTCCAGTGGTACGACCCTTGATAAAAATAACACTAAAATACAGCGGAAATAGCAGACATTATAGTTGTAGTAAGAGTAAACATTATAATTGTCAGGTTGTAGCAAGAGCAAACATTATAATTGTCAAGTTGTAGTAAGGACAAACATCAATATTGTCAGGTTGTAGCAAGAACAGACATTATAATTGCTATACTTAAGAGCGCTCCTCTACCAAGGACATTGTCCAGAGGTACGACCCGTGATATAATTAACGCTAAAATACAGGGGAAATTTCACCACTTCGTGGCAAAATAACAGACAGACCTTTACAAGTCTGACCATCACATCCTTAAGTGTGACGGACGTAACGGTTTCCGCCAGTACACTATCGTGAAGTTTTCCTTAAATATTTAATTAATTAATTAATTAATTAATTAATCTCTCTGTAATGCGAGGATAGATGTCGTCGCTTCGCGCCTCCATTTCACATTTCTCAAGTCAAAGTATACAGATAATAGTATTAACAAATTTATAGACATAAAAAAAATATAATAATCTTATTAAAACGAAAAACATACTTTGAAATTATATATTTTACAAAACAGTTTAATTAAAATAATATGGAATTAATCGGAAACATTTGGGTTGGAGGTTGTCGATCCCGTTCTCCGGACGAGAGATTGGAGATTTAATGAAAATTCGATTCCAGCAGCCAGGGGAGTCGAGGTGCCAGACTCTGCACGGCCGTGGGCTTTTCGTCCAGCCGTTACGTATTTTCTTGGTATAACATTAGGCAGGAGCGCCTATGTAGTAATGAATAAGGATTAGAAACAAAACGGCTGATGTGCACCTATAAACTCATAGCATCAACCAAATCCGATACACGGAAATGTACATCCTGGTGAAAGGTTACATTTCCTGTGAAACTGTGCTTAGCGCAGTTTCAGATTTTTATGCATTTCCAACGGGCTTCTGATGATTGTTGGAGCCAGCACATGTGAAGTAGGCATGGTTTATGTTGAAATTACGTCGCACTTACGAACAGGATGGCGCGTTGTGTGGCATGTCCGGATGTAGTGTGTTCTTATAGTTGGAGCTAGTATAAGGTCATCCAGACGTGTTTCATTATACAAACACCTGAATACTGATAGTACGGGAATCTTTCGAGTTCATGGGCAGATGAGGATTGTCGACAGGGTGGTGTGACAGGAGGACACGCTACGTGGTTACTACTAGACTCAAGACACTATATTTTATTTTATTGGAGATATCGTTCATACGCACTCCGTTTAAACATAATACTTGAATAGAAGGTGAGTTTTGCAATGTTTTTATCACTATATTTATTTATTTTAATATACCATATGGTTGGCATGGTTTTAAATCACGTCATTCAAGCTTAAATGCACTTCGTTATCATTAAGGAGATTTTTTCAAGGGGTAGGTCTACAATCACGGTGACGTACTTACGGGCGTCAACAATAGACCAACTCGAAGTTTATGATACAATAGCAGCACATGATGTTTCCACTATTTGAAAATGTTTTAGAGCAAAACTGACTGAGGCGGGTCTTGAACCTGCGATCTCTAGATTACCATAGTGGTGCTTAACCAAATGAGACATCATAAAGTGGCGTAAATTTAGACGGGGTGGGGTCTCGGCCAGGGATCACAAGCGATGACATTTTGTTGGCTTCCAATGGTCGTGGCTCACGGCAGTTACACGGCTATTAATTTGCATTTCAGGCCTGCTCATTTGTGATGACATTATATTGTCAGCTAATTGTCAAGCCTAACGTGCCGTCACTCGACCATTAATTTGCATTTCAGTCTTTATATTCAAAAAATTTATTTATTGTGGGCTATACAAACTGACATTTCATGCATAGTTTCAGCATGGAGGTTTCAGCTAGTAAAATATGCATACTCTTCTTTGAGCGTCAAGAAATGTGTTTGCTATAAAATCTTACACTGATAGCTTCTGCTTAAACGAGCGCTCATATTTCGATCTAAAACCCTAAATATATGCCATGATTCACTGCGTTTGACAACCGTTAAATGCAACTCGTTTGTTTTGGTTTTGGTTTTCAAAGTACATAGGAAAATTAGATGTTTATTTAAACAAACAACCTTGGCAAGATGACTGTTGTAACAGGGCCTACAAGATACTTTTATTACACGCTCTACTTTCATTGTCGTTTTTAAGATACTTTAATTCAACACGGAAGTGCAACATACTTTTCAGATTTTGATCTTGGAGTTGCCAAGGTTACTGCGCACTACAACAGCCTCAGTTAAGGCTATCGGGACCACAAACCCGGAGATCACTCCCCATGAACCCCGGCCAGCGTAATTTTTTTTCCAGGACGAACGTGGGCAATTTCTATGAAATTGTCAGGTCATTTTTATAAACTTGTCTTTAAAAAAGATATTTAAAAAAAAATGCCCACGTTCGTCCTGGAAAAAATATACGCCCCAGCTAGTGGTGAACCATTGGGATGAGGACTGTGCCACAAACAAGATTGATTTAACTTAGTGCTGATTTTTCTCTGTGGATTATCACAGAATAAAATTGACGTTTACTGTTATTGTTAAGCTTGTTAAGCTACATTTTTGTCACTGGTGCTCGCCGGCATTAATTTGCGGACTGAATCTCCATGATATTCCGTAATGGTATACAGTAATATTTGGAAAATCGGTGAGTTATAACGCCTTTAAAAGGAAGGGCCATGAAGGTTATCAGTCATCTGCTGCCGGATAGAGTGGGAAAACTTTGCTTTGTGGCACAGTCATTAACCCAATGGTTTATGATCAGTGGCCGGTGTTTGTGGCACAGTCATTAACTCAATGGTTTCTGATCAGTGGCCGGTGTTTGTGGCACAGTCATTAACCCAGTGGTTTATGATCAGTGGCCGGTGTTTGTGGCACAGTCATTAACCCAGTGGTTTATGATCAGTGGCCGGTGTTTGTGGCACAGTCATTAACCCAGTGGTTTATGATCAGTGGCCGGTGTTTGTGGCACAGTCATTAACCCAATGGTTTGTGATCAGCGGCCGGTGTTTGTGGCACAGTCATTAACCCAATGGTTTATGATCAGTGGCCGGTGTTTGTGGCACAGTCATTAACCCAATGGTTTGTGATCAGTGGCCGGTGTTTGTGGCACAGTCATTAACCCAATGGTTTATGATCAGTGGCCGGTGTTTGTGGGGAGTGATCTCTGGGTTTTTAGTCCCGGTTTGTGGTTTTTGTATTTGTGTTTTTTTTTTTTAAATTTAATTACAGTGTTAATTATATATGTCTGTGCTATTATGATGCTAATGTGACTTTTCTGCTTTGTTTTATTCGTGTGTACTGTAATTTTGGTATCAGTCGTTGTTTACCATGTTAAAGTTGTTATGGTATGTGTTGAACTTAGAAAAAATAATTGGCCATCATTGTCAAATTGAACCCTAAAACTGAACTTTAGGTCATTGATGCAGTGTGCACCAGTCTTTTTTAGACAATGGACCACTGATCTCTATCAATACTGACTGGATATAGGATTAAGTGCATACGATGAAGCCACTGGGCCGCTATGTTGCTAGTCTCTTAATAATGTCATTTCAAAGCTAAAGTATAATGTGCCATCTCGTTGGCATTGTTCCTTTTGTGTTCCTTCCGTATTATGGGCACTGTCGTGGAGTGTCGTGGCCGAACAGTCTAGCTTACCGGACTCAAGTTCTGGTGTTAGCAGCAGAATGTGGGTTCGAATCCCGGCCGTGACACTTGTGTCCTTGAGCAAGACACTTAACCATAATTGCTTCTCTCCACCCAGGGGTTAAATGGGTACCTGTGAGGGCAGAGTTGGTTGATTAGCCCTATATGCGCTGTAATGGCAGCAATTGAGCTGTATACTCCCCAGGGAGCTGAGATGGTTTCAGGAATGATTTATGAGCCTCATGAGCCTTATGAGCAGGGGTAATAATATAATGCGCCTTGAGCACCACTCAGTTGGTGTATACGTGCGCTATATAAGTCCACACATTATTATTATTATTATTGCTAAACAATGGTGGTTTCACTACGTTGTTAGACACCAGTAGGGCTTGCACAATACACCCATCGCAACTTCTAAGTTCCCCCTAATATTTTTTAGAATATCTCAACAAGTATTGCATGAATTTTAAAAATTCAAAAAGCAAATGACAGAATGACATGTTCTACACAGCTCGTAATGAAATGGTTGAAATTCAATCATGCATTCACAATTGACAGTGATTTGAATGAAAATTCAGCTGAAAATGGCATGTTACACATGTAGTTTTCTGTAAGAACTCAGTTATGGAGAATAATGGAGGACCAATTCCATATTAAACTCTTGCTCTACCCTTCTAAAACAATGGACATGCATGTTGCATGTTGCTCTTTGAATATTCTTTTCTTATTATTAAACAGCCATCAATACCATTGTTATTGATGCATGAGTTCTTACAGAAAACTACATGTGTAACATGCCATTGAAGCAATGCTTTGTACTGCAACTTTTTTTCAGCTGAATTTTCATTCAAATCACTTTCAATTGTGCACGCATGATTGAATTTCAACCATTTCAATACGAGCTGTGTAGAACATTTGCTTTTTGAATTTTTAAAATTCATGCAATACTTGTTGAGATATTCTAAAAAATATTAGGGGAATTAGAAGTTGTGATGGGTGTATATATATTGTTTGCATCTTAAAGGATCACAGAAATAAAAACCATTATGGCTCTTAATAAATGTGTTTTGCATAATAAAACAAGATATTTGTTAGGTTTTTTTTTATAATTGAAGTTTGTTCTGTTCATTTTGGAGACTTTTATGCCACTTCACAAGCCCCCACTTTATTGGCAATTGAGTGATGCATCACGTGATACCGTGACGTCACTTAAACAACGATTTCCTGGCAATGCACAGCTGTTTGTTGTGTGTGTACGCGTGTGTCAAAACTCCAATATGTGTATATATTTTCATCCTAAATTTCCTTGAAAATATACATCATGCCTACAAGATGTGTCGTAGCAGGCTGTAGTAATACTCCTAGCGAAGGTGTAAGCCTCCACAGGTTCCCTAAAGACGATCGGGCACTACGAACAATTTGGGCCACAAAAGTGCGGTTGACGAGGGCAAAATGGTTCGGGCCGTCTCCAACCAGCGTGATATGTAGCAATCATTTTACCGCTGAAGACTTCGAAACGAGCCTTCATGGGGAATTTGGGATGTCAAAGGCACCCAGACTCAAGTAAAAGCCCGTGAATCAAGCCAAAGCGACGAAGCGATGCTTCGTTAAACGTGAGAACAGTACAGACAAGTAACTAACGTTACTTAAAGCACTATGCTTAAAGTCAGATCCGACATGTCCGATCTACATGTATGTACTGTGTGCGCCGCCATGTTGGGTTTTGGACATCGTTAACAATAAATATACGACGTAATTCACAAATCATACATGAAAAAATACACTATAATAATACTAAAATAACAAAAAAAATTACAACTTTTAGAAGAATTCGATGATGAAAACTGTGACTAGATTTCCCGGTCGGCGGCAATGAACACCAACGGTGCTTTTTTGATATTGTGTGTGATCCCCGGCGTACCCAGGTTGTTTGCATCTGACCGGGGCTTGATCCCTGGCTACTCGGCAGATATGGTTTGGCCTCTGACCTGGCCCCACAGAGCAATAGATAATTGGCATAAGTGGACCGCCCACCAACATAGGGGCTGCATGGTTAGCTCAGTACTGTTGGCAGAGCGCTCGTACGGTATTTATATATATAAATCCTTGTTGTTAAAACATATTATTTGGTTATTTTACAGAGCCTCAGCAGAAGAGGTAATATAAAACCAGCATGGATGTGGATGGTCTGTCCCTATATAGACATTTAATACTTGTAATGATCGTGTTCATTCTTCTATCAACACATTGTAATATGCAAGGTAAATATCATTTCGGAATACTTTGTTCATTCATATGATATCTCTGTTAAGAAAAGTCGAAAGAAGACTCACTTTTTCCCGTCTTCGTCTTTACAGATTTGGTAATAAACTACATCGAGACCTTCAGTGCAGTACCATTTCCTTTTCCCTTTAATTCACCAACTAAAATCTCGGTCACACATCCCGAGTTGGTTCGCATGGCTTTTGCACCTCCAAACTTCGACATCAGTTTTTGACCTGCAGGATAACATAATATTTCCTTATAAACAAAGTATACTACTCAAAACAATTTAGGGAACACCGGATTTTTAACATCAAATAGGTTTGAAATGTTCCATGAACCGGGATTTTCATTTGCAACCCCCTCTCTCTTTCAGTAGTCATGTCATGAAATGTGTAATCACTACATGCATCCTTTATCATATGTTTCATTGTGCAGTTGTTTCTCAGCAATTCTGTGAAACATTGTGTTTATCTGAAATAAATGATCTTGCTTTAACTGAGATTATTCCGGTGTTCCCTAAATTGTTTTGAGTAGTATATTATAGCCAGTATGGCCAATTTGGCCGTGCCAACAAAAACCTTAGCTCTATCTGTGTGATTGGTCTTTGGTCATAATTCTGGCCAAACTGGTTGTGATTGATCAAATGGCTTCCCAACTTGTGTGATTGGTCAAAACATTTCCATAGAACTTTACAATCCGAGTATACAGGTTCATTCCATCAATACAAAACGATTCTCTGGCAAGAATAACATATTATTGAGTTCTTTCGGGTACACATGTTATGATCTCTTCGTGGAAGAAGTGATGGCTCTGAGAAGAGCCGGTTGGCTGTTCTCAACGTTTTGACTAGTCTACTTTAGCCGTCATCAGGAGACTGGAACAATAAAATAGCCAGAGTTGCAACAAATTGAATACTCCAGAGAAAATACTTAATTTACTTCAAACTTTGTTTCATTAATTTAAACAGTTACAGAAACAGTACCCAAAGAGCCTTCAGAATTAGAAGATAACTTATGTTCCGGTGCGAGAAGTTGTGGAGAATGCCTCGCTTTCGACTCAACATGCGGTTGGTGCGCTCAGCAGGTTGGTTTCTTGAAATGTTCGTCTAATTTTTGCTAACTCAAGGCCACTGTGCTAAATCGAGAATGGTAGGTATTTTAAACGAACTTACATTGAAAACAAAATAAGTTAGACTGATGAAAAGGAAGGTTGTTTTCCCAGTGAAAATGGCATTTGGAAAAGGGCTATGTACGTTTGCAGTCTCTTTAGTCCGAAAATTTGACCCGTGCCTGTCGGAATGTCGAGGCATCTCAGTGGACACAGCCGTTAAATATTTCTTTTCAATTCTTTTTTCTCCGTCAATGTACAGGGATATACAGAGAGTACTGGTTATCTGAGGTGTGATTTAATTCAGAATTTGATCAATAGAACGTGTCTAAATATCACCTACCCGACAAGCACTGTAACGATAGAACAGGTTTGTAAAATGTCAAGATACGTCATAATCTTATTGTCGCCGCACCATTTTTGAAGCTGAGCTCCAACCAGAAACTGGAGGCTTTGTTGTGCCTTGACTATAGTTTGATATATTTCTAGCCACATACATCTAGTCATGTGAAATGTCTGGTGAAGCTACAATATTATGCCTTCATTTCCTTTTGCGTAAATCAAAAATGCTCTGTTCACGACCTGTTCACGACCTGTCTGAGGGCGCCATTTCCCAGAGTAGTTGCGGACCCAAAATATCAATACATTCTCCTAAATTGGAGCACTATATGATAGCCTACTCTGTTTAAGTCAATCCTAGATTTCAATTTAATAATGCAGTATCCGATGACGTCACATACCCATGAATGCATTCCAGGGGCGGATCCAGGATTGCAGGTAAAGGGGGGGACCGATGATAAAGAGGTTCACATAGAACATATACAAAGGGGAGAAGCACAAGCCCAACATTTTGAAAAAGATGATAAATTTTGAATTTTTTGTACATGGTTAATTAAAAAAGGTGGTATACGCCCCCTTTGAGCCCTGGATTTACCTCTGATGAACTCGTTTCTATTTATAGGATGATGATTTGAGGGATGAGGATATACAGTTGGGGGAAGCCGTACAAGTTGCGCCTCAGAAGGTCACATTAAAACTACGACCCGGTAAGTATGACCTCATGCTACGACCCCGTATACATCATGTAGCCTACATAAATAAATAAGGCACGTGGAAAAGCAATTGAAGCAACAATACATATTTTAGCCTACGTAAGAAGAATCAAGATACATTGTACATAATCCAACCAGTGAACGTTTCTGCTTATTTAGTTGTACTACCTGTTACCTGTTGGTGCCGTCTGCCCGTAGCAGATTGGTGACCATGGACCTCCATCTAACACGATTTTCCGCAAATCTCTCACATGCCTGGTAATTCTTTTTACACCAATCCTTGATGTTTCCAAATCATGACGTTCTTGGCCTTTCTCTGCCCCTCTTTCCTTGAAAATTCCTTCTAGTAGTAACCGTTGTAGCTTGTTACTACGAACTATATGTCCGAAATATTTCATCTTTCGTTTTTTCTTTCGTTTTTTAGATTTGTTGTGTATTCAGACATGCATGTTTGACGAAATAAACTTCTCAAGATGTTTGGTATTTATAAAATAAACAAAAATATAAATAAAATAACGAATACAATTTTAAAAAGCAGTAAAACAAATTATATTTTTTGTCTTTATTGCAGGGGAGTCAGTAAATTTGAATGTGTCCGTGCGACAGGCAAATGACTATCCAGTGGATCTGTATTACGTCATGGATTTAAGCTTCTCCATGAAAAATGATTTGGAATACCTGAAGAAACTAGGCAAAAAATTAGGTACCGTTGTCATCATAACAGAATGAAAACTATTAATTCAAATAAATGTTGACTTTTATCAGTAATTAGAACGATCCAGATTGGGCCCAAGCCTTAGCAACGCTGAGAATTGTTTGTCAGGCCACCTGTGCTGCCATTGCAAAGCACCTGACCGACATAGCAACAGTAGTCATGAAAAGGTGTAATACTATTGGTCAGTTCGTGCCGTTTGATTGACATTATGTTTAAACCAAACATTTGGTTGTCAAATGCAGTTTTTTGTGTATGTACATTTTTCCATAGCTCAAGAAATGGGGAACATTACCAAGAATTTTCGACTTGGGTTTGGCTCTTTCGTTGAGAAAACGTTGGCACCTTTCGTTAATACTGCACCGGACAAGTAAGAATTGGGTACACTTAATTATACCTATAATATTATAGAAATACATTATTGGTAATAGGAGAGTAATATATTTAAATATTTACCTGATACCTGTTCAATTCAATTCAATATTACATTTATTTCCATTCTCAAGGTACATTATAAACGGACAAATTAATGACACTTATAATACAGAGTATATAAGAATAATATAACAGAGAAAACAATATACAGACATAAGAAAAAACCTGTCAATGTCGGCTTTAAACAAATTATTGTTATTTTAAGTAATTATTGATACATCAAGTACCCACACCACGGATCTGCCACAGACTATTACATAGTCATTATGCCTACCGAAGGGATCACCTTGTAAAATATTTCAATATACTGTGTATTCTTGTCGATATAGACAAAATTGTATTTTTTGTTGTTTGTTATTTTATTTTTTACCTTAATATATATTTCATTTTCACCTGAATATATACAAACAACAGTTTAGTGTTTTCTTAGAATTGTATTTTTCAATCTTTATTCTTTAATAGGCTTCTGGAGCCATGTCCAGGCTGTCAATCTCCGTATAACTTCAGAAATCATTTTCCCCTGGACGTTAACGCTGACTTGTTTTCGGTAAGAAATCACTTAAGAAATCATCCCATTGTGTTAAGAGTAAAAAATCTGCGGGCTTAGCTACAGATTACATACACAGGACTATGAGACATGCATATAACGAGGCATTTAATTTTGGCTCCAAATTGGCCAAATCCCACGATGTACACTGATCTTTATTATTGTGACTGGATAGAAGATCATGCGCTTCCATTCAAAGCCACCAGATGCCATGTTGGTCCTCCCACAATCCACGTTTAACAATGTGCATTCCTTTACATGTGCATTTCTCATTTTGTATAGTGGAGGATCAACATGGCCCTGAGTTGGATGCTTTTATTTGTTAGGCATAAATAGGCAACCCTCTATCCAGTCATAATAATAGAGATACAGTGGAGTACCAACATGGCCCTGCAGTGCATGCCTTTATTTGTTAATAATAAAAATAATAATAATGATGATGATGATGATGATGATGATGATGATGATGATGATGATGATGATGATGATGATGATGATGATGATGATGATGATGATGATGATGATGATGATGATGATGATGATGATGATGATGATGATGATGATGATGATGATGATGATGATGATGATGATGATGATGATGATGATGATGATGATGATGATGATGATGATGATGATGATGATGATGATGATGATGATGATGATGATGATGATGATGATGATGATGATGATGATGATGATGATGATGATGATGATGATGATGATGATGATGATGATGATGATGATGATGATGATGATGATGATGATGATGATGATGATGATGATGATGATGATGATGATGATGATGATGATGATGATGATGATGATGATGGATGATGATGATGATGATGATGATGATGATGATGATGATGATGATGATGATGATGATGATGATGATGATGATGATGATGATGATGATGATGATGATGATGATGATGATGATGATGATGATGATGATGATGATGATGATGATGAATTTATATTGCGCAAGTTCCATACAGAAATGTTCAGATGCGCATCACAATTGAAAGAAGGATTATGTAAAAATAAAAATTATAACATTATAATTATATACTACGAAAGCCCATTAGTGCCATCGTCATTTTATTTTCGAGAGCAGTTATGTTTATTTTCGAGAACAGTTATTTTTATTTTCGAGAGCAGCTATTTTTATTTTTGGGATGCGCAGTCTATTTTTAGTAACTTTCGGTTTTACCGCTATTTATATTTTCGAGAGCAGTTATTTTTATTTTCCAGAGCAGCTATTTATATTTTCCAGAGCAGTTATTTTTATTTTCCAGAGCAGTTATTTATATTTTCCAGAGCAGTTATTTTTATTTTCGAGAGCAGTTATTTTTATTTTCCAGAGCAGTTATTTTTATTTTCCAGAGCAGTTATTTATATTTTCGAGAGCAGTTATTTTTATTTTCCAGAGCAGCTATTTATATTTTCGAGAGCAGTTATTTTTATTTTCCAGAGCAGTTATTTATATTTTCGAGAGCAGTTATTTTTATTTTCCAGAGCAGTTATTTTTATTTTCCAGAGCAGTTATTTATATTTTCGAGAGCAGTTATTTTTATTTTCCAGAGCAGTTATTTTTATTTTCCAGAGCAGTTATTTATATTTTCGAGAGCAGTTATTTTTATTTTCCAGAGCAGTTATTTATATTTTCGAGAGCAGTTATTTTTATTTTCGAGAGCAGTTATTTATATTTTCGAGAGCAGTTATTTTTATTTTCCAGAGCAGTTATTTACAGTTATTTATATTTTCCAGAACAGTTATTTTTATTTTCAAGCTGAGTTATTTTTATTTTCAAGAAGCACATGTTTCGCGCGGACGCCTAGCCTGTGTATGCAGTGTAGCTAGTGCATGCAGCTTGCAGCATACATTCCTCAAAAGCGCAGCTGTAATACTGGGAGCAGTGTTTCCTCAGAATGCCCCACAAGAACTCAATGCGCCGGTTGCTCTGACTGCTTCCTTCGAGGAAGCTCCTCTCCCCTGCAAATGCATCTTGAGAGTTTCTTCTCAAGAACTGTTGCATCTGTCGAACAGAACTGTTTTCCGTTCTAGCGTCGCCCCGAAGTAGGCTAGGACAACCTACTTTGTTTCTCACAGTTCCCATGAAATACCCCGCAATAACGCCAGGGTCACTATTTGTCAGAGAGGCTTCAAGCCAGAGGATCTGTCTTGAATACCCGTCGATACATCCGTTAATACAAACCCCGTAAGGCTTTAGTTTGTCATAAGAGTCCAGGTGCCACACAAAGTTTGGGCCTCTTCCGTTGTATGTCCTTCTCTGTAGCCGCCGCCGCCTTCTTTGCTCGACTCCCTCTGGGTCTAGTAATCCCAGAAGATGGCGCACTGTTTCTCGGCTTACCAGAATTCCATTCTGAAGGCATCTCAGGTGCATCCACCGGTAACCACAAAGTTGCCCTGAGGTACTCAACTGCCCTTCTATAAAACATGCAACATCAACGATGTCTGTGTGGTGTTTTCGGCGATAAAGGCAAAGTTCTCGCAATTTACGGTTTAGGTTACGCTTGCTGATAAAGATATTATGATTAGAAGCAAGTGAAGCAATTATTTCGTCATAATTAAGATCTAAACTAAAGTAACGCCTGATCAAATGCAGACTCCGTGCGTCCGAAGCCGCCACAGCCAAAGATGATGATGGCTTCCAGAAATCGAACAGCTGCTTCAACAAAGACAAAAATAAAGCTGCTTGAAAATTAAAAAAATGCTCTTGAAAATAAAAATAAATGCTCTCGAAAATAAAAATAACTGCTCTCGAAAATGTAAATAACTGCTCTTGAAAATATAAATAACTGCTCTTGAAAATAAAAATAACTGCTCTGGAAAATAAAAATAACTGCTCTCGAAAATAAAAATAACTGCTCTGGAAAATATAAATAACTGCTCTCGAAAATAAAATAGCGATGGCACTAATGGGCTTTCGTACATTACAAAT
This sequence comes from Zoroaster sp. YZ-2022, assembly GCA_029582265.1. Lineage (NCBI taxonomy): Eukaryota > Metazoa > Echinodermata > Asteroidea > Forcipulatida > Zoroasteridae > Zoroaster > Zoroaster sp. YZ-2022. Next base: position 19,166,895 of record CM055830.1, read on the forward strand.
AACCTAGGTAAAATAAAAATAAAACATGATAAAACAATTACAATTTCAACCGAAGCTACATTAAAAAGGTGTGTCTTTAACAGACTTTTAAATTTAATTACAGTACTAGCATTTCTAACTAAAACAGGCAAACTATTCCAAAGAGCCAGAGCAGCATATTGAAAAGCACAATCACCCAATCGTACTCAACTCCGTTCATGTGGATAACTAAGGAGAATGCCATTTTCTGAACTATGGCTACGCAAGTTATAATGTTGTTGTGGACGAATGATAATAAGCTGAATAAAATATTCTGGACTTAAACCATGCAAGATTTTGTATGTTAATAACAGTATCTATTCTTAAACTGAATGCGGTATCTAACAGGAAGCCAATGAAGACTAAATAATACTGGGGTAATGAGAGAGTATTTCTTCGCACCACATACAAGCCAAGCACAAGCATTTTAAATACGCTGAAGTTGACTGATACGAGTGTCAGGGATACCATATAGTAAACGGTTACAATAATCCAGCCTAGAAGTAGGAGTAATAAATGCATGTATCAACGTCTCAGTAGACTCCCGTGTCAAGTATTTTCTAATCGCCCTGATATTATGAAGATAATAAAATGCTGTGTTACAAGTCTTAGTATTAGTAATATGTGTGTGCATAGAAAGATTAATGTCAAACCACACTCCTAAATTATGGATGTTAGGCATCAATAGGCAACCTTCTATTCATTCATAATAATACAGATCAGTGATGACGTATGTAGTGACCTACTTTATAATGGGTATATCATGCCTTTATGAAACTTGAGAAAATGATCGATGGTTGAAGTTCTCTAAAGACGAGGGGAAAGGAAAAATGAGCAGCTATGTAAGATAGGTGGCTTTCAGAAATAAAATGTGTAAATATGGGTACCTGGCTTCACAGGTAATCAAACCATACGCATTTCATCATAGTAAATATGAAATTACAAAGTACCAATTTAAAAAAATGTCCATGTTATTGTTTTCCTCATTTAGCAAAAGGTGAACGAGACGTCAATCTCTTCAAACTTCGATGACCCTGAGGCTGGACTTGACGCCCTCATGCAGATTACTGTATGCAAAGTAGGTAACCTCATTACAATAAATTTGCTTATTCATAAATATGCAAATTAAATGGTTTAGGGTTGGGCCCCTTGTGAATTTTCCTAACATTCATGTTTTAAGAGAGATGTGGTTACTTTCCTATGGATTGATTATATCTAAACATGAATTGTAAGGACTTAAAAAATCCAAATCAAGCAATTACAGAAATTACAACAACAAACATGGGAAATTTCATAAAGCCTCAAACCCGCCTACCTCTCCCGACAATAGTTGCTGCATACTGGCAACCCGTGCCCTTAAAATAGTATTTATAATATCATACAATGTTTTTCAAAACCTGCTGTGATAAAATTAGTTCTTTATACGTAGGATTTGATTGGATGGCTTCCCAAAGCAAGACACGTCGTTGTGTACACCAGCGACAATACTTTCCACATTGCAGGCGACGGAAAGGTAACTTTTTAATAATAAAAGGCAATCCGTGTTATGCAATCGTTCAAGATGGCCGTCATGAGAACAAACTACTGATCCCAAGATCAGATTTCATAGAGCTGCTTAACAAACGAAATGCTTAGCAGACAACTTAGCTTAACAGGTTTCTTGGTAACCAGCCAAACGATCATAAAATTCTGTATACATTGATTAGCAAGTTTATCTGCCAATAAGCAGTTCAATAAGCAGTTTAATTGCCCAAGACACACCACATGATGATCGTCTGTGGTGCCCCAACGACCCTCCGGGGTTATGGGATAGGTGAAGGTGAAGGTGAAGCAGTTCAATCAAAGATGGCCGTCACGAGAGAATACTAGTACTGATGATCACAATCCCAAGAAAATGGTAGGAAATTGCTTCACGTTTTGACCCCAGCAAAGTGACAGAAACTGGGTTGTCAACTTTGGTATTGATCGAAGCCCAATATGAACACCAATGGGTGTAGACTGGTCCCCTGTCTTTATCCTCGAGAATAAAGACAGGCTCCTGGCGCACTATTCGAGGATTTCATTGGAAAAGGTTCACTGATCTCTGTTATACTGACTGGTTGTGTTGAAGATCTGACGTCACCCTTCGAGGGCGCGGCTCGCGCTAGCTACCAACCAAGGTCCAAGTTGAATCTCCGGGAAACAAACATGGCGTCTGTACGGCCGATATCTGGCGTAATTCAAGAGCCTCAAAGTGTGACGTCAGATCTTCAGCTATAATGGGTGTAGCTTTTAAAACTACAATTTATGTTGTCAGTGTACATAGTCAGCTATAGAGACAATCAGGTGGAAAAGAAAGCCAGAGAGTGGAAGGGAAAACTAAGAATTTTGATGTAATTTCACTTATATAACATTCAGTTTCTACACTGTGTCATTTCATTGTCTAGCTTTTGGGTATTGTTCTGCCGAACGACGGTGAGTGTCACCTGAATGCTATGACGGGCTATAACGACAAGGCCAACGAATACGTAAGGCATAATTTTAAATTCAACAAAATTGGGTGGTCAAATCAGCTTATGTGGCAAAAAGAGCTTTTATGTTAAGCTATACTCTAATGTGAAAATATCAAAATGATACATTAACAGCATTGATGTCGTGAAGTTACTTTAAAAAGGAGAATGTTTGGTATCATTACATAAAACACGGCACACTGTTTCCAAGGGCTTGGATTTAAAAAAACAATTTTTTTTTACTCCTGTTAAAACAGTGGCGTATGACAGTTTCGTATTAGCCATTTATATATTTTTTAACAAAATATAATTTGTTTAATGATAGGATTATCCATCTGTTGGTCATTTGAACTTCAGGATGAGAGAACAGAATGTTGTACCTATTTTCGCGGTTACAGGGCCTCACCTTGACACCTACCAGGTAAGAATCCACTGTTCCTTGCCTTATAGTTAAGAATATAATTTTCCGTGCCGTATTAATTTCTGTCCGCTAAAAATAAACTTTTCCGTGCCTTATTGATTGATTTCTTCCAGATAAGAATTGTTGAATTATTAAAAGAAAGAATAAAGCAAATAAAAGACCTAGTTCCATTATTACCATTATTGAAGCATTATAAACAACATGTAAATGTTTTGCTTCCAGAAATTTGCCAATTATATCACGGGATCAACGGTTGGTGAATTGGCCGAAGACTCATCGAATGTTGTCGACTTGATCAAGGATAATTACGCTGTAAGTTTGACTAAATCTAAGGGCGTAAAGTGTGCACTTTGAAAATGGTGATCGTAATTTTCCTTGTATGTGCTTACCCCCTTACTTATCTTTGTCAATTATCAGGTAAGTTTGCGGACAAATAAGGGAGAATATTTATGTGTCTAAAAATCTACAATAAATCCTTTCGAACAGCAAACATTTGCCTAAATGAGCCAAAACACTGATCCTTTCAACACAGAAAATCACCTCCAAAGTAGAGATTTCCGACAACGCACCGGAAAACTTAGCCGTGTCGTACACATCGCGGTGTCTAGACGAGGCACCAAACATGGGGTCGAAGGTGTGTCAGGGGCTGAAGCTTGGGGAGACAGTCAAATTCGACGTCACGGTGGAGGCTATTAAATGCCATACTTCCAAAGTGCAAAGGTGAATATGCAATTGATGTGCATTTTTTATTTTTTATTTTAATTTTGTTTTATATTACATCATTAGTGCAGTCGGTATAAAGGTGTTGAGGGTAATTTTGATCCAGTTTCGGTTCAAAATAAGTTAATGAAATATACACTGTCCCGATTCAAAGGGTGGTAAATGCATTTCAAAAGGGTTGGTTAATGCATTTCCAATGGGCTTCTGATGATCGTTGGAGCCAGCGCGTGCGTGCGAAGTGGGCGAAGTTTATTTTGGAGTTACATACCAACACGGGCCAATTTCATAGAGCTGCTAAAATAAGCAGAACATTTTGCTAAGCAATATATAAAAACAGACTACCAGCTAAAATGCATACATTTTGTATACAAGTTTGGCTCGTAACCAAATAAATATTCTAAGCAAAACTTTCTGGTAAGCATGTTTTCCCTGATAAACAGCTCTATGAAATTGGGCCCAGGTTACTGCCTCCAGCGCGCTTCAGCATCTCAAAAGTCTATGAAATTGGGCCCAGGTTACTGCCTCCAGCGCGCTTCAGCATCTCAAAAGTCTCCCATAATTACGGCAATACGCCATTACACCTACCAGATTTATAAAATAAGCCCGTTGTAACATTTTTCATGGTGTAGTTTCACTATTGGTCCGATTGGCTTTGAGGAAGCGGTGGAGATCACGGTGGAAGTCACATGCAGCTGTGAATGTGATGATATGTCGGTAAGTAATTGCTGTATATTGTGAGCATTTTTGAGGTTAGAAATGTGGGGAAAACAATTACATTTACTCCTTACTCGCCATGAGGTATGGTGTTTTCACGGCGGAGTTGCTTTTTACAAATATAGTGGGGTTTCTGCATAAACCAATATAGCTCGTATCTTTGAATGGATATGACCTCTGCGTAGATTTGACAAGAATTATACCCTAGTTTTTATAGAGTCTTTGCTTTAAAAGATGATAACTGGTGATTCGGGTGGGTGCAGCTAGCTTTGGTCACTTTTTAAATTACAAAATACATATTAACTTGATGTAAGTTTCCTATTAACAAACGTTAAAATACGTTTGCGAAATTAATACAATCTTTTAGGTCGCATGGTCGTGTCCTGTTACCGCATTTTATTTAGTGGTAAAACGTTTTGATGCGCATACTTCGGTCATAAGGTTTCATTAATCTTCATTACAGATTCCCAACAGTGAATATTGTAGTGATGGTAACGGTACCCTGTCGTGCGGACAGTGTATATGTGATGCCGGACGGTACGGAAAGCAGTGCGAGTGTAGCAGTGAGGACGATTTGGGGATATCCTTCCGGGACAAGTATGAGAACGTCGCCTCTTGCAGAGCGTAAGGAACCCGTTTCTAAATCTTAGATCATCTTCGAAGTTAATCTTTTCTTACGTTTTTGACTAAGAACCAGTCATACGAGTGGATGTTCATACTGTTTATAAAAGGCAACCCTATTTTATTTGTAATTAAACCCAAAAGTATTAAGTAGTTAATCCCCTCTTCTTGGCCGTGTACGACCTTCCCATGTCAAAGCCATCCTGAATTCACCACAGAACACTGAACTATCTCAATGGTGATATTAATGTCAATGTCCTTTCTTTTCACCCACAGAAGCACCAATTCGTCCATCTCTTGCTCAGGACGAGGAGAATGTATCTGCGGGGAATGTGTATGCTTTGAAAGACCGGTAATTAGCTGTGTGTGTTTTTACGACATTACTGGAACGCAAAAAGTTTTTTTTAATACAAGTGTGCTCTTACTTCTTGATTTGACTTTTTAATTTTGTTATCCTTTCAGGATATAAATGAGATTGTTTCAGGACGGTTTTGTGAGTGTGACAATTTTTCGTGTGAGAGATCCAATATGGGGTTGTGTGGAGGTAAGTTACAATGATGATGACGATACTTAGGCAAAAAGTCACGGGTTTAGACCCGCGCGTCGGCATTTTTGCTTCTTTTTCACCTATGAAACGACGTCCAATTGCAGCCAACATTGTTGGATTGATTGGAATTCTGCCCTGCTGTGTTTAAAAAAACACGTTTTCACATAGGGGTATGAACGTTTGCCCGATTTGTGAGGCCACCATACTTTGTGTATGGGAATTTTTGTCTGGTCCCAATAACCACGTATATATGTATCACGTATTTCACTTATATGACAGGGTTGCTTTAAGTGTCAAATTCTTCATCCATATTAACAGGACCAGACCGAGGTGAGTGTGTTTGTGATGAGAAGAACAGACGCAGTGTCTGTAAGTGTAAACCAGGCTACACTGGTAATACGTGTGACTGCTCTACAGGAACGGACAAGTGTGTAGCTTCCAACGGGGTAATTATTGCAGTTTGAGTCCAACTAGTTGAATTTGTTTCCAACTGGTTCTCGTAGAAGTTGAGTTTTTAACCATGGTTGTAACAAAGAATTGGGACGGTATTTGGTAAATTAATTGATAGTTCGAACTCATTACCATACAGACCATCGGCATCGGGCAATCTCGGGTGATCGAGAGGTTAAGACATCTACACTAGTAAGCAGGAGGTTGTGGGTTTGAATCCCGCCTGAGTATTCAGTGCTATACACACGTCGGTGTAGGGCAAAATTACGTTCTTTATCACCTGACGTAAGAATTTCATTAACCCATTTTTTATACAGACCCTGTAACAACTGTTTACATTCGGCGACGCCGACTGTAGCGCCCTTTATTGATGTAATCTCTTGTGTGTCTTCAACGATCATGAATGTTTACTTGTGCATTTTTTTGTTAACATTTTGTACTTTCACATCCATGAAATCCAAAATAGTGGAAATAATTGTGAATCAGATATGGGATAGAATGGCCTTAGTTTTAATATAACGTAAAGAAAGTTTTGAAGACATGTCGTCAAAACTTAATTATTTTTGAGTGCCACTGAAGATACAGCTTTTGCCTGACACAGTTCGACAAAGGAATTCTGTTTGTAAACAGGTGTCATGTGATTTATAATTCCCTTATTCCAGCTTTTATGTAACGCTAATGGACCCTGCGAATGTAACCAGTGCCAATGCAATTCAAACTCCCCCTTCAAAGGTGAAACATGCGAAGTATGCAAGGTTAGTACGTTATCATTGGGCCGAATTAATAAAAAGAAGCAATTGCTTTTACTAGTCATTTTCTTAAATCTTCATGAATAAAAGTGAGCAATTTACTTGCAAGTAATTGCTTCCAGTAGTTAGCAAATGCAATTGCTATGTTTTTTAAGCAATTACTAGAGAGACTATAATAGCACTTGCTTGGAAGCATATAAATAAACCAGACCTTTTACTAATGACTTGTAGCACTTGCTAGTATTTTTACAAGATCCTCACTTGCATGTTGCATTACTCCTGCCATCATGGCCGAGTTTATGCATGTAAGGGAACATGAAAAGGTGTACAATGAAAGACTAAATCGTGATGAAGTCAATCCTACCAGATACCGGAAATTATTTCGGTTCAATTTTGAAAATTTTGAGTGGCTAGCAGCAGTCGAAGTACTTGGTTTGAAACCAGCAGAAATGGCGCATGGCATCTTCGTAATAGTTGGGTTTTCATCCCCTTTGAAGATGTTGTACAGATCTTGTTCCCATGGAACCAAAACAATCTTCCTATTTCCTGTTTGCATTCCATCTGTTTTCTTCTTCACTTGACCTTGCTATCTTTTTCAAAATTTGCTTCTCATCCATGGCTTTACCAGTGTTGGTAGCAATTGACATTTGTGCTTTTTTAAGTGCATTTGCCTTCATGTCTTTTGCCCCCGGCAACTGACTTTTCTCGATTAGAACAGCTAGTGTACTCGTTGATTATACCAACGAACAGTTCGTTCAAAGATTGCTCACTATTTGTATCACTCCCTAAATTTTCGGCAGCATCCATGTTGCTGATGTATTCGCAGACTACTAACACATGCCTCATATACAACCACTAGGCTAACCGGAACTGACCTCCCATCATTGTTATACCCATAAGCAATTGCTAACCCAGCCAAGCAACAGGTGCTAGTCAAAGAAGGTTATTTATACATTTTTCAGCAATTGCTTGACCTAGAGCTTTTACTTGATAACCATTTGCTATTGCTTACACCTTTTGATAGGAAGCAATTGCTAACTTTTATTAATTCGGCCCATTGTCTTCTGATTGTTCTCCTCTATTATCTTTATGTCTTCTTTCTGCTCATATTTTATGGGATCGAACACTCATACCGTCACTGTCGACAGTTTTTTAAAGGGAATTTTTTTCATCATTCTCAAAAAATAGTTTCCTTTATTCAGTGCTTTTGATAAAACACTGTAATTTCTCCTCAGCCGCACCTTTAAATGGTTTCCCAGATAATGTTGGGCGCCTATAAAATGCTCTTATCGTTATAACAACAGATTCTTGCACCTGCTTTGTTTTTAGACCTGCATCGGTAAATGTTCCTCTTATCGCCCCTGTGTGGAGTGTAAAATCTTCGGCAGCAATACTCTATCGCCAGAAGAATGCGACAAGTGTACAGTGGCTGTTGTCATTGACAAAGAACTTCCGACAGGTAAGGCATACTTTCAGATTCTTCATTTTATGTCTGAAAACCAAAATAGATTTCAGAAATATGTCTTAAACCTATATTACCCATTGTGAAGTTTCAGACATTTTGTCTGTAACAAACAAGATTTACACATTCTCAGTTGATAGTGTGATAGGCAGTCTATGTTCCAACATGCTATGTTTTTGGTTATTTTGTAAACACGATTGATTTCTTCCATGCAGCTAACGTGTCTAGTTTATGCGTGTTCTCCGGTGGCTTCAACAATTGTTCAACCTCGTACAATTTTGTTTATGAGACGCTGGACAACGGAACTATATTAGTTCATCTTCAGGAAGCTAAAGGTAAACGATGATCTAAACAAATTTGTTCTTTGTTATACAAGCATAAAACGCCAATTGAAAACAGTATATTCTAACAAAATAAACGCTTCTTATTGAGTGCATTATACGCATAATTAGGCCTTTATGGATGCATGTGATCATGAAGTTGAGCCGTCAAAATATATGTTTGAAGTTGACATCGGTGGACGCGGACAAGATGTTAAAGCAAATAACAGTATAGTTAAAACCATTTTTTCGGTATAGATTGTGATACAACTAATGGAGGTGGCTCTAAGGTTGAGACGGATGCAACATCAGTCGACATTCTCATCCTGGTTCTCAGTATAGTGGCTGCTATCGTTCTCATAGGTGTTGTACTGTTAGTGTTGCTAAGGATGGCGACGTACGTGCACGACAAGAGGGAATTTGCACGGTTTCAGAACGAGCAAGCTTTAGCGGTCTGGGATAAGGTAAGACCAACAGAAAAAACATATAAAAGCATCATTCGGGATTTTTTCTCCTTTTTTGTCCGGATATTTAATGACAAAAGCGCCGTTGTCCAACAATCACATCACAAATAGAGTGTGCAAATGAAATACATTTAGCCTAACCACAGATTCTGCAATTTATACGAAAATCTTACCCATCAGGTTTGGTGCATATATACCTGAATCTGTTAATTATAACTTAGGTCCTATGAAATGGTAATTTTTCACACTACATTTTTGGGGCTTAATATATGGTTTTGTATTAATAAAACATAATACTTACTATTTTTATAAGTTTGTCATGAGTTATAACAATTTAATTTGTCCCCAAAATTTGTGTTGTCCCTTTTGATATCGCATTTCGTGACGATGGGAATCTGTGCAGACTGACACCATTCTTTAGAAGTGTTGCTGTAATCAGCAACAATACACCTTGGCGGCATAACAACAAAAACAGTTACATAAGTTTGCACGTTGTATTATTCATATGTATCGATCGATGCGCGCCAACAAACAGCATGTTCCTAGGTCTACGTCACAAATTTGTCCCCTTTTAGGGGCGCGGGTTCATCCCAAATTTGTATTTATTATTTTTTGCGATGTAAATCTCCAATACATTTTTTTTAAATTGCATTTATAGGTTAATGTGTGCATATTTTATAGTTTACAATGGAAAACATTTCTAATTCATAGGACCTTTAAAACTTTTAGGCCGCTATCAGTGGCGTACATTCGTATCGAAAAGTAGGGGATGATATTGAAATTTGTTTGCATTATGTACTGGATTTCGAACGTCGCTCAATCCCCCCCCCCCCCCAACACCGCAATAAAAAAAATATTTAAAAAAATAAATAATCGGCATACCAAGGGGGGAGGGGTGAACCCCTGAACACCCCGTGGTGACAACCAATCAGAGAACCAACGGCTAATTAACATAAAGATGACACTCAAACTGACCAAAAAACAAAACAAAACACCCAAAAAACAGAGATGATAAGTATTTCAACAAACCAATTTTCCCCATTTTTCACGAATTATTCGCTTATTATTATTTTTTCGCAAGACAAATTCTGGGGGGATGATCCTATGGACCCCCTAGTGGGGATATATATCCCCATCCCCAAGGATTTACGCCAGTAGCCCCATAACTGTTTATTTATATTTCTTATTCAATTGTTGTTTTGTTTTGTTTATCATGTAGACACAAAACCCAATCTACAAGCCATCCACGTCAACCTACGTTAACCCACTTTATAGAAAGTAGAGAAGCCCTGGCCATCCTATGAGGTCCGTGGTAAAACGGATACAATGGTATATATTGATTAAAGGGTCATTCCAGTCGATGTATGCGATGCATAAGGTCATGATCCCTGTAGATATGGCAATAATATTATACACACGAAGCGGACTCATAGGTACCACACTATTGGGGTCCAAGATCCCTTCAAGTTAGTCTCTTCGACCCCCAAAAAAGACAGGACTTTCCCTTTAATTATGACAAATATAAAAATATAAGATCGTATCAATTGTAAGCATACAGCATATTTTCGCTGAGTAAAGCATATTTCCGCTGAGCATATTTTCGCTGAGTAAAGCATATTTCCGCTGAGCATATTTCCACTGAGTAGATTTTTAGTATGAGTAGTTTTGACTGAAGCGCTTACTGACACTGGTTTTGTTTTGTGAAATGTAAAATAGTACGATTTAAGTGCATATGAACAGGGTTTAATTAATTAATTGATTATGAAAGATCAATATTTCTCGAAGTCATTGATAAGAAAATTATGCCGCTTTCAACATCACCATTTCTGAGACAACTGGTTATGATAGCACTTTTAAGTATTAAAACTCTCTTGTTTCCTCATTAATTTTGCATCAATTTATGTCTTCTATCTCGATTTGTATTTATTATGTCATATTAACTTTTGTAAGCGCCATGAGCCTATCGGGAATGGCGCATGATAAATACTTGTTGTAATGTAATGTAATGTAATGTAATGTAATGTAATGTAATGTAATGTAATGTAATGTAATGTAATGTAATGTTATCAGACCAAAAAAGTCTCCGTTTTCTGGTCTCCGCGCGCGTCGCCTCAGACCCGCGCGTTGGCATTTTTATTTATTAATTTTTTTCTATGAAACGATGTCCAATTGCAGTCAAACTTGCTGGATCGATTGGAATTCTGCAGTGCTTTGTTTTAAATGACTTTTTCATATAGGGGTATGAATGTTTGCCCGATTTATGAGGCCTCTCTTAGCCACCATACTTTCAATGTGTATGGAGTGGTCTGGTTCCAATAAACGCGTATACATGTATCACATATTTCACTCATTGGCAAAAAAAATACGATTTTGAAGCTGACCTATTAACAGAAACCAGCCTTATATTATATTTCATAGTTTTGGTACTGAAATGATGATATAGTTATTAAAGAAATTTATTAAGTATGTTTATTAAGTATGTGCCTGTCGTCGTCTTAAAACCATGAAAGAGACAGTTAGAGCTTTCATAATAGTTATGTTTGTGCATTTCTGAGACAATTGGTTATCAGCTATATTATGTCATAATTTTAAGAGTTTTGTACTGAAAAGATTATATAGTTATTTATTTTATTTTTACGTATGGGCCTGTCGTCATCTTAAAACATTTTAATATGGAAAATACATTTTTGAGAGCTTTCATAAAAGTTAGTGCGCATTTCCGAGATAATAAGTTACCATAGCACTTTGAAGTATACTTTATATTATAATTTTTATACTGAAGGTTATTAAATAATTTTGTTTAATGGTGTCATATCGAGCATCTTTCATTCTGGTTTGTCAAACAATACTTAATAATACAGGAAGGTATTTAGGAATTTTTCTACCTCTTTGAGCAGCGCCCTCATACGGGATAATTTTTAGATGCTAAGCAATGAGTCCATTGAGGTTGAATTATAAAATAAAATTGAATCGGAGCGCTACGTGGTTTTGATATAATATACTATGTAGCCAGCGGCGGCACTAGACCTGTTAAACTGGGGGGGGGGGGGCAAGAGGGGGCAAGCTTAAATTTAAGGGGGTCAAACATTAATCTTTAATGTAATTTTGTACTGCTGAAAAAGCATTGACTTACCATCGGGGAAAAATTGGGGGGGGGGGCAATTGGGGGGGCAATCTATGTAGCCTATAGATGCAGATACCATTCCTCAAATAGTAGGGCGTTTGAGACTGAGGAATAAATGAAACGTTCGTTCCGTTGCCATCCTATTGTGTAATTAAACAATTTGTCCAGTAATTAATCTGGACATAGCAGAAGAAAAAAAAAAAAAACATACATACTATAATAATTGCAATATCAATAAATAAATTTTTACAAATCGGTTATAGCCAGTTAATTATCAATCAACCAATCATAAACAACATCTATATCCACTAATGCAATCATTCAAACATAACAAAACTCTTGATATTCGACAGGAATAGCCGTCAATCAATTGATTATTTAATCAACCAAACAATATCAGTAAATAAATTAGTTCATCAACAGATCCATTCCCGAATAATCAATCTAAAATGACCTGGATATTCGACTGATGTACAGGAATAGCCGGAGCCATCAATCGATTATTTAATCAACTAATAAATATCAGTAAATAAATCAGTCATCAACAAAATCAGTCCACGAATCACTGATCGTGGTGTGTTACGTTACAGGAATAGCTGGAGCTGGCCTGACTCATGACACAAGTGTGACTGCATGAGTTGCAAAACTTATACATCACAAAGTTCCTTTCATGGGTATTTTATGATCGACTCATCATGTAGTATAGTCAAATCTGTAATTTGACGTCCTCGACCGGACCACAGTACAGCTTTTCTTCCTCCATGCCGTTAGATAGGCCTATTCATTGCCTTTGAACCGCACGGCGCGTGTCGATGTGGTCACAGAGCTAGAGATCAATAGACTTGTTGACAACAATCAGCTAGCTAGCTATCTATATAATAGCTAGCTCATTTTTTAGTTGGCCGGGAAAAGACGTACAATCAGCTAGCTGTATCCAGCTAGCTAATTTTTTAGTTGGCCAGGAAACTAGACGTTTGAACAGGCTGGGAGCTGGGAGCAGACAGTACTTTTCTACTTATAAACCACGGAAGTTCCACTTACTGCAGACCAAGGAATCATACACTGCAAAGAGACGTTAATTCAAGTGCAAACATTTATTGCAGTTGAGCTGTGCTTTTAAGAGTTTAGTCACGTTTTATCGTAACAATTACAGTACAATGACTACACAGGGAAATTCCTTGAGGATTAGGCGGTGTGTGGCCTCGGTTCACCAGGGGACTGAGGTCCTCGTGGCCCCATGGACTCTGAGGACAGTGTACGCTTGTTCGAGGCAGAGGGTCGCTGTACTCCTTGGACTATGGTGGTGTTTGTTGGGCGTAACGCAAGCTTTCAACTTAGATACAGATAGATCTGTTCCGTATACTGGACCCACCGGGAGTTATTTTGGATATTCTGTACTTTTGCACGAGAACTTTCAGGGGAAATGGTGAGTAATTTTGGAAATAATCTGCAAATTAGGCCTATCCCCAGAAAGAAAAAATTACAACTTGACAAGATTTTGTATGAAGTCCATCAAAATGGTTGGTTTGAAAACGGGGGAGAATTTATTTGTAAAGTTTGGAAAAAGTGAGTGTGGACAACTGGACATAACATTTGGTAATTCTAAACTATGACAAGCAGATGGGGGGGTAGGCCTTCACATCCTCAACCATCTCAAATGGGTTCTTCCTAGTTTATTTTTTTTAAATAAAATTCAAATTCATTACAAATACAATAGACCTTATGCATATAATGTCACAAACTGAATATCGCCATCTATCAGAGGCTAGAGAAGGTCACTCATTGGTTCATGTATGTGCACTGTGCGTGCGTATACGCACAGCATGCATACATGAAGATGAACCAATGAGTGACCTACTCTAGCCTCTGATAGAGGGCAACCTTCCGTTTGCGACGTCATATGCATAAGGTCTATTGAAAGATGTGTTCGTACTTGCCTAAGAAAGATTTACATAAAGTCATGTTGTTACCTGTGCATACAATGACCTTGGATCTTGGATGTTTTACTCTCCTAAAAGCATTGCTATACTGTCCTGGAGAGGGGGACTATTTTATTGTTGGGGACGGACTGGTGTTTATAAATTATACAAACTAACAAGTAAACAACTGATTGTAGTCTGGATTTATGTATAATACATTGTGTAGTAGTTTGTATAATATCTTTATTAACCCTAACCTTCCCGAATCCTCCAAAATCCTCCCCGAATCCTCCAAAATCCTCTTTGCTAAAGTGAAGGATTTTAAGTGGCATGCATTAACAATAACATGCAGACTTAGTTATTTTTTACATCTTTTTTGTTGTGTACATTTTTCAAGTTAGCGACCCCCTCCCATCGCTTATTTGCATAGTTTAGTACCCTTCCTTTATTCCCACGTGTACACATTCTTGTGTATTAATTCCAACACAGCAATCAGCCTTGGAGCATCTGTAATTTGATCCCAGTTCCGGGTGTTGACCTCTGTTGACCTCTGTTGACCTCTGGAGGTTAATCCCAACTCAATGTTTTCCTGATAGGAACCTGTCTACAGACAGTCAGTGAAGATTATTCAGTCTTCTGACAAAATGAGTTGCTGTGTTAATTTTGGCGCACTTCCTAATTTAAAGGGACAATATTGTCACAATCAGTGCAGGCATTTGACAGGGCATGGAATCGATGTCTTAGTATTAGATGAACTCAGTGACTAAAAATAATACCCCAAGAATTTGAGCTGGCCTAGATAACACAACCCCATAAGATCATATTACCATGGCTTTGCATAAATAATGAGCCAGTAGCATAATAAGGAAATTCCAAGTCCAGTCGAAAATCTGCTATGATCATGAAAATGACTATTTTACTTGAGTGGCCTTTGATTTGTTTGGAGCATTTGGCCAATCAACATCTGCCAATCAAATTTTTTTTGGTCCGATTTGTTCCAGACTGCTGCACAAAAATAACAACTTGAGATCCAGGGCATGTTACCACCCTTTTAACTCTAACCCCCTAGGCGTTCTGGCTAGGAACCTTCCTGAACCCTAACCCACTAGGTATTCTGGCTAGGAACCTTCCTGAACCCTAACCCCACCTAGGCGTTCTAGGGAGGAACCTTCCTGAATCCTCCAAAATTCATCAGTGCACTTTTGGAAACATGCCCTTATCTTCAAAATGCACCTTGCATTTTCGTTGATCTTTCATATTCAGCACTTATGGCCTGTACGTCTTCATTAGTAATTTTGCCCCATTTGAAGAGGTGAAAGTACCAGTTTCCAACAGTGCTGAGTTTTTTCCAAAAAGTGCCCCTTGAAGGATTTTGCAGGATTTGGGTGTTTTTTTTAAATACAGCTATGTACATGCGCATAGCCAACAATTTGTTAAAGGAGGGGCGGCAAACATTCTAAACAATTTATTTTTAAATAACATCCATTTTTACTTTAAAATAGTTCCCCCTGAAATGTTTGCCCTTATCAAATACCTTTTCCCCCTCCCAAATATATTTGTTTAATTTAAAACCATCCTACTACTACAAGGGTCAAAATCAGTCAAAATGTTGAAATACTTGCCAAGGTATATCTAGTGCACTTAAAAGTCAAACACTGTCAAACCTTACGTGTAGTAAGTACATTTACAGGTCAAAATGAGTCGACTGTTTTTGACTGGTAAAAGCATTGTTCAGGGTAGTCAAAATAGCGGTAAAAACCAGTCAAAATACCCCCTGTGTGCACATTTGGGTCAACAATCAAAACAGGCAGTTGGCTGGTTTTGACCTCTACAGCAACTTTCCACTAAAGCGCATCAATAGTAGGAGGGTTTAAAAAAAAAAAAAAACAGGCCTAGGGGAGAGGGCTGCTTCTTCCTCCTTGGCTACGTGCCTGTACTGTTAATAAATGATTCAAAATTCCCCTTATCCCTTTTTTATCACCCTGAATCTTCCTCCTTGGGGGACACATGTACCCCCACTTATGTACATGCATGTAATGTATGGTCCATAGGATCCCCTATGCAGTAAAAAATAATAATAAGCGAATAAGTCGTGCAAAAAGGGGGAAAATTTGGTTTGTTTAAATATTTATTTATTTCTTTGTTTCTTTGTCTGTTTGGGTGTCATCTTTGGATTCTGATTGTTTGTACATCAGTGGCGTAACCAGTGGGGGGGGGGTTCAAACCCTCTCCCCCCACTCATGGGCCTGCCGGTTTTATTTCTTTTAGTAAAAAAGAACCTGGGGGGAAAAACGAGTTCACAGAAATGGTACATAAAGTGATGTTTCAAGCAGTTTGTGTGTGCGTGGGTGGGGGGGGGGGGTATCCCCCTTTGAGCGATGATCAAGATACAGTATTTTGTTGTACTTTATGCAAACAAATTTCAAATCATACCCCACTTTTCGACACGGATTTACGCCACTGGTCCTGGCTAGACGATGAAATTGATGTGCTGATGATAAAGTGCATGTACTTTTTAAACCAATAATTATGAAGTAAAAGTGTTTGTTATACTTGATACTTTTTGCTTTTAGGGTTTTATCTGGTGCGCCAACAGATAATTCGATATACCAGCCATCTTTAATAAGACCAGGGGTACTGTACAAGTGTGGCGTGTTACCTCAGCCGCAGAGGTGTGAGCAAGTTAAAATAGATGACAAAGGTAGGTAAGGATTTTGACTTAGTACTGATATTTTAGATGATAAAAAAAGGTAAATTGTTGAGTTATATGTAGATTTCCATCCAAGGTATTGGCCATGATTTAGAAATAGGGTGTCCAAATTTGTTGAAAATTTCAAAATGGGGTGTCCAAATTGTTCACTTACAATACTTTGACATGTACACATATATAATGTAAATGACATGTAATGGAAACAGTGTGTCCAAAAGACACCCAGACACCCCTCTGGTTAACCCTCCTACAATCAGTGCAATTTCTGAAACAACCCATTCAGGCCACTCCAAGCCATTGCTATGGTAGGCAGTGGCTCCTCATAGCTATACTGTATAGTAACATAATACCTCATATGTCTGTTGGTTTTAGTGGTTTGTGATTGATGTATTGCAGGGCATATTACTTTGTTCCAGACTCAGTGGCTGGTGGTAGGTTACTATGGAGAGTCTGTGTTTACAAAATAACTGCTGAAAATCCCAATGGATGATGGAGGCTTGATATGGTTTATTGGTCTCAGTGGCTGATGGTGATTTATTATTGGGAGTTTGTTTACAGTATAACCTGCTGAAAATAAGGTCAACTGTGGTATACATGTGTCTTTGTATGCATGTATGTACATTGGAGATTACTTCAAAGGGGCAGTGTGGCTTACATGTATATGCACAAACAATGTGTGTACAACACATTAGACATTTAGTGGTTTACAGTGGCCTCTATGTGTAGGAGGGTTAGAAGGAGTTACAACGAAGCATACATCAAAGGTTTATGTCTTCTGCCGAAGTCATAAAACGAGCGGGTGGTAAACAATCACCCAGAAATCGCTAATCCTATTAGCACATTTTGGCTCGTGCGCGGAGTGCTTTGCAAAGGATTCTGGGTACTGAAATGCCGGTCAATTACGTCATACGGTGCGTACAAATCGTTACAAAATGGCGGCGTACGGAGCAGCTGACTTTATTTCGGGTTCTGAATTAAGAGATTTGAGCGACTTTTCTGAGGAGGAATTTGATACAAATGATTTAGAAGGGTTTAATTCAGAATTTGAAGACGAAGGAGGTGAAAATATAACAAAGCTATTGTGTATGTGGGCGACCTGAAACAACAGCGATGATCGCCTGTCTGTGATCGCGATGCCAAACCGCGGAGCCGGATTTTCACGCTGCCTATTCCGTACTGCTCAAAATAATGCGTCACAAAATCATGTTTTTCCACAACTTGTGAACATTATTCCACAAAAATACAGTGTAATATTCATTTTCAACACCTTACCTTATCCTTAATGACTTTATTGATGTTATCCCTCTGCCATAAAGTGACATTTTGATCCAAAATGTTTTATGTGTGTTGAACCATGGAGGAAGGAAAATCTCAAATCTGACACAAAATTCATTTTTCTGACTTTTTGTTTTGAGGAGCGCTAGCAATAATGAATAAGTATATCTTTTGATTACGATAATACAAAAATCTATATAATAATTAGTTTGGGAGATTCTTGATTTATTATTGTTATTTTTTTAATCAAAAATTATTCCTCATGCAACAAGTTTTAAAGTAAAAATACATACATTAGAAACAATTAATTGTATACATAGGGTCCTATTTCACTTCTGAATGCATCAAATAAATAATTTGTTTTCATATACATGTCAAATATTAAATATATTATTTTTATTACTTTATTTCTTTGCTGGTTATTTATTAGTTTCCATTCTAATTCAACTGAGTGTCACTTAAATTTCCTAACCTTGACTGCTGTCAATACAAAAATAAGTTTAGATTTGTATTTCTGAATATAAATATTTATATTTCATTGCATAAAAGTTTCTATAAATAAACAGCCATGTGCCAGATCATATGTACATATTTTATCCATTTTCCCCAGATAAAAAACAGTATTGAAAAATATCCAGTCTGCCTGTAATAAAGATACTGCCTGATGGATCCTTGAGTTACCATCAGTCTGATAAAGCAATTCATAATTTAGTTGAAGTTTCCTTCAGACGCTGTTAAGTTTCTGTGAAAAAAAGAAAGACTTATTAAATATTCATTTAATTAAACATGTGTTTTCTAATTAACTATTTAGTAAACACTATATTTTAAATTAACTGAAGATCTTTGGTAAGTCAAGCCAGGAATTCAAATGCATACAAAATAATACTAAAAGTTACTGCTACTTCAACCACAATGCAGTGTCAATGCAATCTACAATTTCAATGGCGTTTCTCTTCGATCTGTGCCGTTAATACAACAAAATCAAAGTCATTTATTTCACATTGCACACCATTGCACACACGTGAAATTTGATTCAACAGAAAGAAACAAATCACCTCTTCAAAATAACCCTTTTTTTGGTGTTCGCAAAATTTAGGAAAGGCTAATAAATTATTCCGAAAAAATGTCACTTTTTAGAGAATTTATAAATTGCAAAACTAACAAACAAACTACAACTGGCCTTCACGTTGGTCGATTTTGACGATGAAAACATCAGAACGTTCGGAAAAAAATTCTCTATCCACTGTGAAACAACGTGCATACATGAAAACCCCGCGAAAACAACTGCGCATGCGAAAAGTACATTTGTTCATTTGTTGATAATTCGTTACTCCAATGAATAACGAAATAATCAGCTTCGTGAGGTAACGTTCAGCGGCAGAAGAGATCGGCACAGGGGGATTAACGCGGTCGTAAAACAGATGAGCGCTGCGGGAGACCCATGTGATTTTCTTATGGGGCTGGTGAAGGTGATAATTGGTCGCAAGATAAGAAAGTGGCCGTTGTAACTCCTTCTGTTTCCTTCCTGATTAATGCATGTACTATTTTTGCATGGTTGGTACATGTACATGTACGTAAATTTTGTTAGAATAAATTAATAGCTACCCTAACTTTGTATTACCCAAAATGCTAGGATCCGTGGCCAACTGGGCATACAGAGAATTGACTTGATAAATTATGCCAAATTGCATATTTTTTCTTGTCAAAGTTTGTCAAAAGTGTAGGGGGGTGGCACTTTTGTAAAAAAAAAAAAGATTTAATGTCATGGCGATAGGTGGGGTTGGGCAACTTGAAACACTTATTTTTATCCTTTATTTGTTAACCCTAACCCCAAGGTATTCTGGCTGCGAACCTTCCTGAATCCTCCAAAATCCATTAGTGCACTTTTGGAAACAAGCCCTTATCTTCAAAATGCACCATGCATTTTCATTGATCTTTCATATTCAGCACTTATGGCCTGTACTTCTTGCCAGGTAGTAATTTTGCCCCATTTGAAGAGGTGTAAATACCAGTTTCCAACTGCTGAATTTTTCAAAAAAAGATCCCCCTTGGAGGATTTTGCAGGATTTGGGGTGGTTAGAGATTACTTAAAAAGTATTGTTCAAATTTGTAAATTTTTTTGTAGGTAATGAGAGGAGTGCAACGGGCGAAAGGCCAAGATTTCTTGACGCCAAAGATAACCAATGGCTGGGTGTATCACTCGCCAGACAAAATATCGGCCTGATTGGCCGAGTAGTTGTGAGTAATTCTTTTGCATGATATCCACCTGTTCTACTTGCATAACACAGCTTTGTCCTACATGATATCCACCTGTTCTACTTGCATAACACAGCTTTGTCCTACATGATATCCACCTGTTCTACTTGCATAACACAGCTTTGTCCTACATGTATGTGTACTTGTTGTTAAGGCTGTGCGTTTTCGGTTATTTTGGGAACTGGATACCCGAAATTAGAAATCTTCAGATACCCGAATACCCGTAAACAATTTTGTCAAAACACATAAAAAAATACTCCAGAATGTATAAAACAACCAATATGAACACAAGTTTTTCTTGTTTTATTAGAGTCATTTAATAAGTGTGGACTTATTGTAATAATTTCCCGCCTCTATATTAAAAACACATTTTGTGTGGCATAAAATGTTCAGTCAAAATTTTCAAAAGTTGTTTACGAATTAATTGGAACTGAAAAATGGAACTGGGTAATAACAGTTTCGGTCGGGTATCCTGGTCGACACAGCCTTACTTGTTGAGTATGAATAGTGTATTGCTAGAAACTGTCGGAAATTGCTGAGGAAAGAAAAAAATTATGAAAGATATTTTCCAGATTTTTTTTATATACCGTATATATACACATATTGCACCATCAATTTATGACCTGATATTACCAAACCATCACCTGTTTGTTTGCTATTTTAACAGAAATTTTCATCAATTTCTCTTTCATCATGACATTGCTTTTTTAATCGAGGAAGGGAAAACAAATGCTTTAAAATTACATGTTTCTCAAAAGAATCATAAGAAACGTGGTTTTACAGTAAATATGTCCTGTCATAAATAATTTGTTTGCACTTTTTTATTGTTAAACCAAGTTTCTGACAGCTATTTTGTTAAATATCTCATTTCAAAACCTTGTACAAGTCAGACGAGATGTTGATGATTTTGGACAGCCCATGTTGTTGTTACGTGACGTCCGGTGTTTGACCTATAGTCCCCCCCCCCCCTCAGTAGGGCAACATGGTGGGACAAGTTGAAGCAATTAGGGACTTCCCCTCATAGTACATCATTGCATCATAGAAAAGGTCCTGGGTATACGCATGGACTCGTTACTCGACCTGTGAGTCCAATCTCTATGACTACATACTGATTAACGAGGTCAACACTTAACGTTTTTGGACATGTAACGTCATGTTATCCAATATTGACCCTTTCTTTATCGGGATATAAGACTCGGTCTGTGCTCTATGTATGGTCCGTATTGTGCATATTGATGTGTGACCGTGTCATATCATGGCTCATTCAACTTTATTTTTATCTCTGTCTCAATGCGCGTGCATGTTATCAAGGGACCATGCTTTGCTTCATAAATGGATCCCTCTGCAGTATCACTTTTGCTTTGTATCTATTCTTAAATTTTTTCAGTAATATCGTTTTCTTGTACTTGACTTTTCTTGATTGATATTGTCATTACTGTCTTGATACTGTGGAAAATAAATGAACCTATGAACCCATGAACCTATGAACCTATGTATATATTAAAAGCATATCGTCGTGTGACCGGCAAAAGGTCGTAATCAATTAATGTGCAAAATTGTGTTTCAAGAAAACTGACTGTGAAAGTTTGGTCGTTTTTCTGCCATTTGTAGGAAAGTTAGATTCCGCATACACTGTATACATGGAGTGTAAGACCTTCCCATCGATTGGGTCACCGTGTTTTGCGCCCTATAACAGATTCTCATTGTAACAAAAGCACCCCAATTCATGTTCATCACCTAGTCCGAATTAAATACAATAATAGTTATAAATCAACACGGACTCAACAAATCATAACAATTCAACTCCCGACAAGTGTTATTGGTTTCCTGTTCAGACATTTCAGTGCCCACAAATGGATGTGATCATGATTCTCAACCGTCGAATTTTACCATCAGTTTGGCAATTGTACAAATACTTGTTTTATAAATCAAGTAAAAACAACGTTGTAGGCCTTCGTACATGTCTGATGCTGATATATTAATATTTTTCATACAGTGTCTTTTTGTACAATTTTCCTTTTTTTTAATCGAGCAAATGAGTGTAATAGGTTTTGTAAGTTTTAATTATGCAGGCAAAATGGCTTACAAGACAGAAAAAACATAACATTTACCATCAAATTAAAACTTACAAGACCTATTACACTCATTCGCTCGAATTTTTTTTTACAAAAAGACACTGTATGGAAAATATTAATATATAAGCATCAGACATGTACGAAGGCCTTCACAACTTTGGCAATTGTCCAAATACTTGTTTTATAAATCAAGTAAAATAAGTTGTGTAGGCCTTCGTACATGATCATTTGATTTGATAATATCAGCAAACATACATTTTCCTAAAGTCCTTGTATAGTAGACAATCAAAAAAAAAAAAAATGAATTTTCTGATTTCTGATTCAACATCAAGGTGCCAGCGTGGGCAAATTCTCTGACTGGAATCTTGACCAATTATTTCCATGTTTCAATAAACAGCTTGTGTGAAGAGCATCTAAAATGGGCGGAACAAGGAATGACGGTATGATGAATTTTTAACACAATACAAATATAACTCAAACTCAAATTTATTTTCACTGTACGGTAAGTCCTGAGCTTGTTTCTCTGGTTAGGATTAATTATGGACTCATGTATATTAATCTATCAGACCAGTTAGAAATGAACAAGTTAGGCCTACAGTTAATAAAGATAAACATTCATTTTATGCAGAACACTCATTTTGTACTTTACATACTGAAATACCTGAAATGATGAAGGGACTCATATAATAAATACAAAAATAAATAAATAATTAAAAACACGTTGGGTATATACATGTAGATAAAGTCAGCACAGCATTTTATACATAAATTATTAAGTTAAATAGACACCAAAAATATAATGTCACAATCCTTCTTGGTCTGCTCCCATGAGAATCTCCTGGTTGGCGACAATTTTCATACGGAAATATCCTGTTGTGAATATCTACATGTATTCACATATAATTGGAATACATGCGTCACGGTGCCGGTCCCGGTCACTTTATAACGGTTTCGATAATCCTTTACAAGGAAGAACTTACGTATCGGTATGTACTGACTTGTTTAATCCTCTACCAAGGACATTGTCTAGCGGTACGACCCGTGATAAAAATAACACTAAAATACAGCGGAAATAGCAGACATTATAGTTGTAGTAAGAGTAAACATTATAATTGTCAGGTTGTAGCAAGAGCAAACATTATAATTGTCAAGTTGTAGTAAGGACAAACATCAATATTGTCAGGTTGTAGCAAGAACAGACATTATAATTGCTATACTTAAGAGCGCTCCTCTACCAAGGACATTGTCCAGAGGTACGACCCGTGATATAATTAACGCTAAAATACAGGGGAAATTTCACCACTTTGTGGCAAAATAACAGACAGACCTTTACAAGTCTGACCATCACATCCTTAAGTATGACGGACATAACGGTTTCCGCCAGTACACTATCGTATAGTTTTCCTTAAATATTTAATTAATTAATTAATTAATTAATTAATTAATTAATTAATCTCTCTGTACTGCGAGGATAGATGTCGTCGCTTCGCGCCTCCGACTGGCCTCAACAATAACGGTTTCCGCCAGTACACAATCGTGAAACATCATTTCACCACTTCGTGGGAAATAAGTATGACGTCACGGACGTCATACGTAAAGCTCGCCCTCTCGCGCTAGCGCGCTAACACTACTCAACACAAGTTTGCACATTTTTGCACCACACTCACACACTCATTTTTGCACCACACTCATTTTGCACATTTTCCCTCCACCAACTGGGTCTGAAACGCGCCTCATATACTACTGACCCTGCCTATTATGCTGCACTGGCTCTCCGGCAGCAAACCCTGTTCCAAGTGCAGCGTCAGACGGTTCCGTCAGCAAAATCCCGGCCAAGATTTTACCTGCGATAGAGAGTAAGGAAATGCCTCGGTGGTTGTCGCAAGATTGCCGGTTCCCCTTCCAGGGGGATCTTCTCCTGACTGGAACAGCTCGGTGAGCTTCCCAGTCAGTTGTGGACCACCTGATGTGTATACCTCAGCTGGAATCAAGTCAGCACCCGCCCAGCAAACAATACGGAACTGGGCCATAACTGGCCCAGTACCGATTTTACAGTACTGCAGCAATGGGCCGGTGCCGGCAAACAGAACTGGCCCAGTTCTGGCTTGCACAGAGGCTTGGAACTGGCCCAGTTCATGTAGCCCTTACTCATCCGGTACCAAACCAGAACTGGCCCAGTACCGTGCCGACACTAAATGCCCTAACCAAAACAGTACGAAACCGGTAATGGCCCAGTACTGGGCCAATACAGATTCCATTACTTGGCCATTACTGGCCCAGTACAGGCCCAGTACAGGGGCAATTGTGATGCCATTACTCGCCCAGCGCCGGTAAATTGGCACTGGGCCAGTCCCGGCAAATGGAACTGGCCCAGTTCTGGCTTGCACAGAGGCTTGGAACTGGCCCAGTTCATGTAGCCCTTACTTATCCGGTACAAAACCAGAACTGGCCCAGTAACGTGCCGACACAAAATGCCCTAACCAAAACAGTACGAAACCGGTAATGGCCCAGTACTGGGCCAATGCAGATTCCGTTAATTGGGCATTATTGGCCCAGTACTGGCCCAGTATTGTGCCGACACAAAATGCCCTAACCAAAACAGTACGAAACCAGTACTGGGCCAGTATATAAACACTACCGTACCAGTACTGGCCCAGTACAGGGCCAATGGGGAATACCCTTACTGAAACAGTACAGAACCAGTACTGGCCCAGTAGATAAACACTACCGTACCAGCACTGGCCCAGTACAGGGCCAATGGGGAAAACCCTTACTAAAAGATTACAGAACCAGTACTGGCCCAGTAGATAAACACTACCGTACCAGTACTGGCTCAGTACAGGGCCAATGGGGAATACCCTTACTAAAACAGTACAGAACCAGTACTGGCCCAGTACAGAAACATTACCGTACCAGTACTGGCCCAGTACAGGGCCAATGGGGAATACCCTTACTAAAACAGTACAGAACCAGTACTGGCCCAGTAGATAAACACTACCGTACCAGTACTGGCCCAGTACAGGGCCAATGGGGAATACCCTTACTAAAACAGTACAGAACCAGTACTGGCCCAGTAGATAAACACTACCGTACCAGTACTGGCCCAGTACAGGGCCAATGGGAAATACCCTTATAAAACAGTACAGAACCAGTACTGGCCCAGTAGATAAATACTACCGTACCAGTACTGGCCCAGTACAGGGCCAATGGGGGAAAACCCTTACTAAAACAGTACAGAACCAGTACTGGCCCAGTAGATAAACACTACCGTACCAGTACTGGCCCAGTACAGGGCCAATGGGGAATACCCTTACTAAAACAGTACAGAACCAGTACTGGCCCAGTAGATAAACACTACCGTACCAGTACTGGCCCAGTACAGGGCCAATGGGAAATACCCTTATAAAACAGTACAGAACCAGTACTGGCCCAGTAGATAAATACTACCGTACCAGTACTGGCCCAGTACAGGGCCAATGGGGGAAAACCCTTACTAAAACAGTACAGAACCAGTACTGGCCCAGTAGATAAACACTACCGTACCAGTACTGGCCCAGTACAGGGCCAATGGTGGGGGAAAAAACACTTACTAAAACAGCAAAATTACACATGGTTTTAGAAAACATCCTTAGTGATGATTTAATCCTGAATGAAAGTTCTTCAGTAAATAGTATAAAATACAAAATGTAACTCAATACAACATTAAATATAACTTACCCTGAACTAATTAGGGCCTATGCATTTTACTGTGGGAATTAATGGCCATTGTGATTGACTTATGCTCACCACTAATTACGCTATCATTTTATTGGACAAACTTTTCCTGGTAACTAAATGGAGCGTGGCAATAACTTCATGCTATAAGTGGGTCGGTGGGATTTCACTGCCTTTCAGTGCTTCCACTTTTCAAATCTACATTTCCTTAGATTTACAGAAACATTTCCTTAGATTTTTTTCCCGATGTTCCTTAGTTTTACTTAAATCATCAAAAGTGTATTAGCCCCTGTATGCATACACAGTTTGCATATGTGAAAGTTGCAGTAGGCCATAAGAATTGCATGCTGTTGAAACAAAGCGCAAAACCTTTCAAAATGGAAAGTCAATTCATGGGAAAATAACCAGACATACATACATGTGCGTAGGCCAGCCTAGGTAGCATGAAAATCTGACGTCATGCTTAGACTAGCCCATGGCTGTGCCTAACATGCGGCCGGCAACTAGGCTGTTTGTGCCGTGCCTAGTCAAATCTGCGTCAATGCATCCTCCATGGTCAATGCTATACAGCGCGCAAACTGACCGAGGGTATAATAAGTGTTAATTTTTATGCAACATTATTTCGTAAAAGAATATCGAATATTTACGAACATTCCTTAGAATTTCCTTAGAATTTACGGCATTTCCTTAGATTTCCTTAGATTTATTTATTTCCTCAGAAATTTCCTTAGAGCGTCAAAACATTTCAAAATTTCCTTAAAATAAGGAAATTTCCTTGAAAGTGGAAGCACTGCTGCCTTTGGCATTGCCGGTGTACTTGCCTTTGCCCACGTGTGCGCGGTAGTGTAGCATATGCAGGTGATGTCTACTGATGAGTAGTGATGATTCATGACTACTCATCGTGCATAAAACACTACTGCGCACGCGTGGGCAAAGGCAATTAAAACGACAAGGCAGTGACCAATGAGTAAATCTTTTCATGGTTATTATTTATGATTTTTTTTTTACATTTTCAAACAAATCAATGTGTAATAAATAAGCATGATAATTGAACACTTAGGTTTAGTGTAAATTAATCGCAGTTGTTTAATTAAAATTAAAATGTTACATGATTTTGTATTGTTCATTTTTAATTACTTTTAGCACAGCTTTATGCTACAAAAAAACGATGCGAAGTATGTTCATTCAGCACACAGCAAGATCATGTGCAGAACAACTGTTTCAGAGATTAAAAAGCAAAAAGGAAAGGGAAAAAAAGGAATTACAAAAATTTACGATACAGGGTACAGACCCGTTGCAAGAGTGCGTTGTAGCAATACGGTTAAAATATTACCACTAGCAGATAATTTATACAGGCATGCAACTTTGTAATTGCAAAAAAAAGAGGAAATGGCTAGGCACAAACAAAAACATTGTACAGTGTTTTACAGTTTTCAATGGCACTAGGATACTTTAAAAAAAGATGAAATCAGCTGATCCGCTGAAAAGTTGCATGCCTGTTTATAATGATACATTACAAACAAAATTATAAATATGCGCAGTACGGAGGGAGATCATATTTGCATTTGTCGGCCGCCCGGCAGAGGGGTTACAACATAACACAATTTAAATAGTGTGTAAATTTGGTTCAACACATGTTATTATGGAGGAAATAGGAGTATGCAGTAGGAAATGTATTATCACATAATTCATTGTCACTCATCTTTCTATAATTTATCCTCACAAAACTCAGCATTTAAATAAACATAGTCCCATAAACCATTCACGGTTTTCAATAAACCAAGTACTACCAGTAGTGTTTTATACAAAAATGCAAATTTAGTCACTTTAAATTTAAATTTAAAAAATCAATTAACAATTCAATGGTTCCTATTTTCCCAGGCATTTTATTTAGTGAATTCACAATAACACATCACCTAGAAGTCATTTTGCTAGCATTTGTTTTTAACTACCTTATAATTTATAACTCCCTTTTGTCATTAAAGGGACAGTATCGTCACGATCAACAGGGCATGGAATCGGAATGCTAGTTTTAGGTTAAGTCATTGACTGCCATAATACCCCACATGATAAGGTCATATTACTGTTGCTGCTTCATAAATGAGCCTGTAATTTTCAGTCACTGTGTTCATCTTTAACTAGGACATTGATTATATGCTCTGTCGAAAGTCTGCTCTGATCGTTACGATACTGCCCCTTTAAATAACCAGTAGGTACCTAACATTTATTTTAAACCAGCACTCTAGAATGCCTATTGTCCAGTTGCTGGCAGTGAAAAAGTGATGTATTCTACATACAAATGTATTACACTGTATTACATTTATTAAGTGTTTTGGACATTGGTCAACCCATAAACTGAACAATGGCTGCATGCAGTCACAGCCAAACAGCCAGCGGCCCAGCCAGCACAGCTAAGTCGGCTTCCTCAAAGGCATTACTTGCTAGTGCTATTCGGGAAATACTACCATGTGTACCACTACCAGCGGTGCCCAGACAAAACAGTGCAATTGCGAATAGTTAGAGAACACGACTACAAGTAATGCAGTGCAAAGGCAATACATTATTACTCGTAAATGGTCAGTATTCGTGAATAGTTACAGGTATTTGCGCCTGCGCGATTAATCGAATAGTTCAAAAACCACGAGTATGATTAGCAACAACTATTCGCAAATATTTGAATAATTGCACTATGCGCACAGGCCTACCTGTATGTTATTTACTAATCTAAGTCTACCCTACTCTTGTCCAGTTCCCGCTTTTTTCTTCCTCCGTTGCGGTCGGCGTTCCGCAGCCAAAGCATGATTACTTTATGGGCTTCGGCCTCAGAACCATTTACCACCAGGGTCTGAAACGAACAATTAATAAATTTCAGCATAATTAGAACAGCAAAATGGATGTTGCAACTGCTTGGCATGACCAAGGGCTTAAATGAGGTAAACACCATGTCTGTAAATGCTTCCATACTCGATAAGATTGTGAGTAAATGTATGTACTGACCTTAAGCTTATTTTATTGAACCGTTTAAGAGGAAACAGATAATATAAGAGGTTTATTATATGTAATAGACTTCTGATAATATTTATATTGATTTAATTTTGCCCTACACCGACGTGTGTATAGCACTGTATGCTCAGTGCTTTCCGAGTGTGTGTGAAAAAACTACACAAGCGACTCGGGCGGGATTCGAACCCACGACCTCCTGCTTACTAGTGCAGACGTCTTAACCTCTCGACCACCGAGCTTGCCCGATGACGATTGGCCGGCTAGAATCCTATATAGCAGCGGGTTCTGCGATATATAGATTGGTGAAATTCTGAGCATACAGTGCTATACACACGTCGGTGTAGGGCAAAATTAAATCAATTGTTTATCTCCCGATGCAAGAATTTCACCAATCTATATATCGCAGAACCTGCTGCTATATAGGATTCTAGCCGGCCAATCGTCATCGGGCAAGCTCGGTGGTCGAGAGGTTAAGACGTCTGCACTAGTAAGCAGGAGGTCGTGGGTTCGAATCCGGCCCGAGTCGCTTGTGTAGTTTTTCACAGACACTCGGAAAGCACTGAGCATACAGTGCTATACACACGTCGGTGTAGGGCAAAATTAAATCAATTGTTTATCTCCCGACGCAAGAATTTCACCAATCTAAATATTTATATTCAAATGTTTGTTTCCATATTAATGTTGAAATAGATCACAGGCCATTGATCCATTTCAAATTGTACACCAGTTATTTGTTACATGGTATACCAACTATATAGCTGTATTAGGATTTTTTGACATTATTCTATACCCAGATTCCATTAATTTTCACACCGCATGCTTTTCAGTTGTTATAATATAGGTCAATTAATGCGCAAACATTTAATTGCTAGTAAGATTTGGTAGAAATGATCGACAGCAAATATACTTCATGTTCACTCCCAACCATTTGTGGAGTGTCGTGGCCGAGCGGTCTAGCGCATCGAACTCAAGTTCTGGTGTTGCCAGCAGCAGGGTGTGGGTTCGAGCCCCGGTCGTGACACTTGTGTCCTTGAGCAAGATACTTAACCATAATTGCTTCGTCCTTCGGATGGGACGTTAAGCCGTAGGTCCCGTGTACTAGATTAAGTAATGCACGTAAAAGAACCCAGAACACTTATCGTGGAAGTGTAAGGGGTTTACACCGGTGTTTCTGGTTCACGTTGCAAGCGCCCTTGTTTACAGGTTTCCTCAGGCTTTCGAGCTTACAGTGCTTAAGTGCGCTTTTCTGAGGCATCCCTTGGTTTCATTACCAGAAATGATTAATAATAATAATAATAATAATAATAATAATAATAATAATAATAACCATTGACATTTTCTTAAGCCCCAAAAGTCTCCGGTTTCTGGTCATCGATCGGCTTTAAAATCGGTGCGGTGCCACATTTTTGGACCGGTATATTTATTCCAATTCTCAAGTTCTCAACAGACATATCTTAAAACCGACCTGTGAAATTTTCTCGGAAATGACTACATTTCAGGAAATATTTCTCAGGACGATAGGTCATCTTTGACTGGTCAGGAATACATGTTGTATCATTCCTTTAAACATTGTTAATTTTTCCCTGATAACCAACAAAGCTCTATAATGTCTATACATAATTGTAACCTACTTGTTATTACTGCACATAGCATCAGACTGCTGAATGCCCTCTTGGTTACTGGTGTTGCCGACTTCCACCCCGGCTTCCCTGCCCAATTAAAACGGAGAGTGAGGTCGTGTGTCATGACGTTGGTCATGACACGCTTCACTGTATCTTTCATTGAGTTGCCACCAACCAGTGTTAAATTGTTTACCTGAAGAAATATAGAGAAAATTATGTGTCACAGTTAATAATACTGAGATTATATATGTATATCTAGGACCAAATGAAATATTGCAAAATCTTATAAATCCACACAAAACGTATAAGGCTGCATTTTTACAGAAAATACTGAAATTACAGTCCACGAAAATCAGGAAGTGGCGGTTATATTGTTTGCAGGATTTTTTTTATTTACTGATAATTGCATTATGGTATTGCTGACCAATCCGTAGTTGGCCATACAGGTACAGTACACATGAATGTTTTATTGATGATTCATAAAACCTAAGAACCGTTTGTCAATGCCACAAAAAGCATGGACTAAATTTAAGACAATTCTGGAAATTTGTGTGAATTTAGCAACATTATGTGTAAAATATGTCCATGCATATTTCACTAGTTTGCTGTTTTTTGGAAGAGTACATTCATTAAAATTCGTTAGTTTAAAAAAAACGTTTACCGTTGCAACTATGAACACCAATTAACGTAGATGTTTGCGTGAGAGGGTCCAAAAGATCAGCGTGATCGGACAAAGCGTTCTGGTGATAAAAAATTCGTATATATAGGGGGCACATTGCACGCCCTCCCCCAGGCCTGATAGGGTTAGGCAAGGTGTAGCATTATAGGCAAAACTACTAGTAAAAGTATTTATACTTTATTATACTTTAATGTACATATATCCACAATGCTTCAAGTACCGGTACTCATAACTATCATTCGTACTGAAACTTTAGTACCCTGTCCATGGTTGTTAATCGTTTTTAACAAATTGAATTAAGTTTGCGGTTACTGATCAATACAAAAATACTCGGATAAGTGTTTTTTATAAGTTGTCACAATCAAAACACTGTGACCAAAGCTGCGTCATGCTGCATTATGTGACCAGCCATTATAGGGAAGACTAGTATAATTATGAGCTTTACCTCTAGCTATTTTTAAACATTAAAACCGGATTGTTATTATTTTCAATTAGTTATATCAATGCTCTATCTACCATGCATTATTTCAAAATGCTTACCACGGATTTTCTAAGTGATTTGTCAAGAAGCTGTTGCTCAAGGTTTTCCACTTCTTCATAGGAAGCCAGTGGAAAGCCGATCGCATCGGGCAACTCAATGGAGGGTCCTCCCCCTCCACCGCTTAGTCTTTGAAGAACCTGATTAAGCAGTTTTCTTTGGCTTTTCAATTCCGTTGAAATTTTGGCCATTGTCACTTGCAGTTCGCTCATGCTGCGTATCATGCTGCGGTCAGTTGCTGCAGAGTAAATATTGTATCTGTTACTGACAATTGGTCATTCATATACAAACAATAAACACTTTAGTTCTAGATTTCTTGAGAGAATACCAGTAGGAAGTTGTCATGTTTCTATTATTCTATTTACTGATTTAACAACATATAATTATACATTTTTGCAGTACATTGATATATTGCGTGTTGGAAACCTTTATTTGGTAGAGATATTCGTCTAAAACCAATTGGGGGGTTGGGAAGGTCGTTGTTAAATTCAATAATCTATTGCTACTTTTTGCCCACCCTTAAGACAGGTGCTTCCGAAAAGTTTAAAGTGTTTGGCAAGTACTGATCAACTCAAAATGCAAGTTAGATTGTTTTTATTTCCCTTGTGCTTTCAGGGAAATTATCGGCGGGAGGATACTATTTGAGAGATTTTTGTTTTCCATTTGATCAAATTTTTTGTCGCAAACATCAGTAAAACAATAAATTAAATTACAGCAGGGTACAGCAAAATATTCTTGTGCATAAACATCATGGGTTGTTGATCACTAAGTGTAACAATTTCCCTTTCACCTCCACATTCAATGAAAACAAATTACCTGATATCGGTTCCACAGCTGAAGCTGCAGCTGCAACAGCATCAGTGCCCTTTGAATCATTGTCTGAGTGGCTATGTAGAAACATCGGCAGAGGTGGAGTGGGTGCTCTGCCGATTGGTGTTGATGTTCTTGGCCTAGGACCTCTTCCCCTGGGAGAAGTCTCATCATCTTCGTCTTCTTCATTTGACGAAGATGAGGAAACTCAAGCCTTTTTTCGGCGCCTACAACAAAAAATAATGCTATATATTGTGTTTTGTTTACGTTTTGGAGTGTTTCTGGGAGCAGACTGTAAAAGAAACAAATGATTTAATTTTGCCCTACACCGACGTGTGTATAGCACTGTATACTCAGTGCTTTCCAAGTGTCTGTGGAATTTCACCAACCTATAAAGACTGTAAAAGATTACTCGTTGTTTAAAGAAGTTTCTGGCAGTCAGGACGCCAAGTCTTACCCAGTAAATCAACACCGAACTTGTAAACAACCTGAATGTGCCGTTTACATTTATGGAAAACTGTTCATTAAAGATATATCTTCCCTGCTTGGCTAAGAGTACGACCTACAAAATAAAATTTCTAAAACGAACGAATTTTGAAATATAATATCGTTGTTAAACCAAAAAACATGAAAATTATGAAATCCTGATTGACAGCCGCACTAGCTAATCCGCAGACTGCCCATGTACGCCCTTGGCCTGTTACATACAATACATTAAACAAGATTTTAAAAAAGTGGGCCAGCATTTTATTAATTGTATTGGTACTAATCCATGAAAGGTTTTTTATTCATTCAATGAGTGAAACATTTAAAGCTTATAACTTCCATAACCGCAGAAAAATAGCGATTCAACATTTAAATCTATTTTTTACGTCAAAACGGCCATATATCTTTAATGCCAACATTTAAAGAACTTTACCAAATAATTATGCTCTAATCATGAAGGATTGAGGGAATATTATATTACCCAATTAAATACCAAATGTTGGGGTAATTTTAATGTTTTGGTGAGTTTTGGGCAGCAAACAAAAAGTGCTTCCAAATATATAGATCGCCGGCGGAGTTGAAAGGGTTAAGGAATCATCCCCAATGTATGGTGGCCCTGAAGGGACTCGCACATATTCATGATAATTTTTATATCTGTGATTTCCATGAGACATAAAAAGAAATTGCTGATAATTTATACTTACTTTCTACTTGTCTTGGCTGTCTCGTCATCCTCTGTCTGGAGGTCTGATGTGTCCTCGGACCTTTTCAGTTTGATGCGTGCATCCTCATAAGTTTCTGTACAAACATACACAGTTTTGTTTAATATAAGAGAACAATTCCATGTTTAAATATATATGTATAAATATATAATATAGTATAAATATATACTGAAGACTTTTTTTTACATTTTTTTTTACAATAGTCTGATTCTGTGGGCCACTCAATCGGCCTCCATTAAGGAATTTTAGTACGCAGTGTTATCACACTTTCACATCATTCTCCACTATTGAAGTGAGAGTACAATAATTGGTAATGACCCCCAAAGGGATCATAAAACCTACTTGGTGTGAATTTGGTACAGTCAATTTCCCAAAGTCAATGGGCGTTTCGATGCAATTTGGGATCTTAAATGTATGTTAATGACAATCTGCATAGCCTATATTCATGAATTATTAGCAAGTCAGTGATTTTCAGGCAAAGATGCAACAAAATAATTAGATACAACTTTTACATGTAGCGGGTTTGTTGGTTTTACAAATGCGAGTAATTATTATTATTTTTTTTTACAATTAACACCTTAGTCTTGCATTGGACGTCTTGAATTTTCTTAAAAGTCAGATCCTTGACAATTGTCTTGCCTTGTTGGCAAAGTAACAAGGCAAGAAAGAATGAATATTAGCTAATAAAATTATCCTGAAGAAGTACCATTTCATGGGTGTAAATCTTGTTTCAAGGAAAGTAAGCGTAGTGCATAATTAATGGCTTGTCATTGCACTCAAAACAAATTAATTAAACTGTACTTACGACTGGTACCCAGAACTCTGACATCAAACTGCTTCCAGTTCAACTCATCTGGCTGCAGCTGATCTTTTACAGCTCTAACAACCGCCGTAGAAGAACGCCAGGGCAGCCAAAATGCCAACTTGTCGGTCTTTAACCACGTGCTCGGTACAATTTCCACCTCGTTTGAGACTTTGAATAGAACAACTGCAAACATATCTATTTGGCCAAAAAGTTAAGAAACTGTCAAAAATAGAGTGGAGTTCAACTACTATAGGCTTACGCAGATGGCTAACACAGTACGTTGTCATGTTAGCCATGTTAAACCTCACACAAAGTGTATCAAAAATATTGTTTATTTGTATGCAAAATGTTTTTCTTTCTTTTTTTCTCTTTTTTTCATGTCTATTTTACAATGACATGTATGATATAATGCATCTGTCTTAAACCGCAGAATAACCGCAGCCAAGAATAATAATTGTTTTAAGAGTACAGTTAAGCACACAACAAAATAAGCTATTTTGTGGTCAGTAAAATTAGCGCATCTAAACATACTCCTGGTTAAGGGTCACGATCAGTTTGGTTTTTGGTCGTGACAGCTATAGCCAAATAAACATGTAGGTGTGTATTTTTTGTCAAAAGTAATTCATTACTTTTTAAGCCATTTACCTACAGAAAGATGTTATGTAATAGTGTAATATATAGCTGTAACAGTGTCCGTGTAAATTGACATATCGAGTCAAACAGATCTTTTCACCCCAGCACCGATTGGGTTTGGATTATTTCAGTCTCTGAAGGTGCAGAGATGAAGGTGCAGAGATGAACAAACCTTTGATAACTGATAAAAGGCAATGTGACAAAATATATCATAGTCAGTCTCAACCATATCAACTCACTAAGTCTTATCTCTGAA
Organism: Zoroaster sp. YZ-2022; assembly: GCA_029582265.1. Classification (NCBI taxonomy): domain Eukaryota; kingdom Metazoa; phylum Echinodermata; class Asteroidea; order Forcipulatida; family Zoroasteridae; genus Zoroaster; species Zoroaster sp. YZ-2022. Next base: position 19,202,497 of record CM055830.1, read on the forward strand.
AAATACTTGACCTAGGCGGTACAATAATTTGATAACGAGGAATCTCAATGGCCGGATGGATGAATTTGATGAAGTCGTCACAATTGTATTGACTGGCACAAGTCTAATTATTAAGCAACAGATTCTCTATTTTTTGAATAAGCAAGGGTCTGTTTATTATATCACATATGGCCAACTCGTGAATAATAATGAGTAATATAATCCATTGATTTTCCTGTACTATACCATGTACTGAATAACATGTATCTATATATGACAGAACGTCTGCACACCACTATAAAATGGCCAAACTGTACCTACATATAACAAGAATTTATAGCTTATCTGCAGTGGTAGTGGAAACCGAGAATGCAAAGTACCAAAAGTTCAAAACATGAAATGAAAAAATACTAAAACCATCATATTCTGAATTTAATAGATAACAAATGTTCGCTCGGCACTTTCCTTTCAACAAAAAGAAAATTTGTCCCAATTTCAGTATATAGTTCTAAAAACAAAATAACCCCACCGATTACTGAGATAATTATAAGGCCCATGACCATCGACACTCAATATTTACTGAGATAATTATAAGGCCCATGACCATCAACACTCAATATTTGCCAAAACCCTTTATTGCGGGAGAGTTCTAAAAAATAAAAAGTAAAGATTTAAAAAAATACAGAGATCTCTGGTTTTGCTTAGGACATAACTACTACAACTACCAAAATCAAGCGGGGCTTGGTGTTGTTAATGACCAGCAACGTGGCTATGGAATGTGCTACACAGTGGTCTCATTGTTTCAGACCATGAGGTCTGATAAGTGCCTAACTATACACATGGAAAGTGTACATAGACAATAGCATCAATTAAAATCTTCTAAAATAAACTCTGCTGGCTTTTCCTGCCAAAATACACATAGTTGGAAAAGTGATCCAATACAAATCTTAACATAAATAACTTCTGTAAATCCTTAACTTTAAGAAACACAAATCAGTTAATCAAAATATCATCAGGTACAAGAGATAATCTTTAAGTAAAAACATCACTCTTGAAGAAGGTTAGGCCAATGTTACACAAAATAATGTGTATGTGATGAAAACTGCTGGTCCAAGTTGGAACGAATAAATTAAATGCAACAAATATAAATCCCAAGAACTCATGGGTAAACTAGAATGAAACATTAGCAACTTATACCTTCTTAAATGGCTATTAAATTTAAGTGAAATTAAACATACCTGTAAAAAGGATGGTCCAATTATGAGACTCCAATGAGTAACAAAAATTAATAATTTCTTATTAAAACGAAAAACATACTTTGAAATTATATATTTTACAAAACAGTTTAATTAAAATAATATGGAATTAATCGGAAACATTTGGATCCGAGGATGACCTTTGTTAACAATTTTGCGTCATCCACGGGTTGGAGGTTGTCGATCCCGTTCTCCGGACGAGAGATTGGAGATTTAATGGGAATTCGATTCCAGCAGCCAGAGTCGGTGCCAGACTCTGCACGGCCTGGGCTTTTCGCCCAGCCGTTACGTATTTTCTTGGTATAACATTAGGCAGGAGCCCCTTTGTAGTAATGAAAAAGGGTTAGAAACAAAACGGCGATGTGCCCTATAAACTCATAGCATCAACCAAATCCGATCCCGAAATGTACATCCTGGTGAAGGTTGCATTTCCTTGAAACTATAGCGCAGTTTCAGATTTTATCATTTCAACGGGCTTCTGATGATTGTTGGAGCCAGCACATGTAAGTAGGCATGGTTTATGTTGAAATTAGGTCGCACTTACGAAAGGACGGCGCGTTGTGTGGCATGTCCGGATGTGGTGTGTTCTTATAGTTGGAGCTAGTATAGGTCATCAGACGTGTTTCATTATACAAACCCCTGAATACTGATAGTCGGAATCTTTCGAGTTCGTGGGCAGATGAGGATTGTCGACGGGTGGTGTGACGGAGGACCCCTACGTGGTTACTACTAGACTCAAGACACTATTTTTTATTTTATTGGAGATATCGTTCCTTGCCCCCCGTTTAAACATAATACTTGAATAGAAGGTGAGTTTTGCAATGTTTTATCACTATATTTATTTATTTTAATATACCATATGGTTGGCATGGTTTTAAATCACGTCATTCAAGCTTAAATACTTCGTTATCATTAAGGAGTTTTTTTCAAGGGTGGTCTACAATCAGGGTGATACTTACGGCGTCAACAATAGACAACTCAAGTTTATGATACAATAGCAGCACATGATGTTTCCACTATTTGAAAATGTTTTGAAACCAAAACGCTGAGGCGCTCTTGAACCCGATCTCTAGATTACCATAGTGGTTTCTTAACCAAATGAGACATCATAAAGTGGCGTAAATTTAGACGGGTGGGGTCTCGCAGGGGTCCGCGATGACTCAACACAGCCGTTACACGGCCATTAATTTCTTAGCCTGCTCATTTGTGATGACATTATGTTGTCAGCTAATTGTCAAACCTAACGTGCCGTCCTTGACCATTAATTTGCATTTCAGTCTTTATATTCAAATTTGGGCTATACAAACTGACATTTCATGCATAGTTTCAGCATGGAGGGTTTTAGCTAGTAAAATATGCATACTCTTCTTTGAGCGTCCCAAAAAATGTGTTTGCTGTAAAAACTTAAATGATAGCTTTGTAACGAGCGCTCATATTTCGATCTAAAACCCCAAATATATGCCATGATTCACTACGTTTGAGAACCGTTAAATGCTACTCGTTTGTTTTTGTTTTGTTTTCAAAGTAGCTAAAAAATTTGATGTTTATTTAAACAAACAAACTTGGGAAGATACTGTTGTAACAGGCCTACAAGATACTTTTATTACACGCTCTCTTTCATTGTCGTTTTTTAAAATACTTTAATTCAACACGGAGGGGCAACATACTTTTCAGATTTTGATCTTGGGTTGGGAAGGTTACTGCGCACTACAACAGCCTCAGTTAAGGCTATCGGGACCACAAACCCGGAGATCACTCCCCATGAACCCCTGCCAGCGTAATTTTTTCCAGGACGAACGTGGGCAATTTCTATGAAATGTTGTTGTCTTGTAACAAAAAGTTTTTTTTAAATATATTTTTTCAAAAAATGCCCACGTTCGTCCTGGAATAAATATACGCCCCAGCTAGTGGTGAACCATTGGGATAAGGACGGTGCCACAAACAAGATCGATTTAACTTAGTGCTGATTTTCTGTGGATTATCACAGAATAAAATTGACGTTTTCTGTTATTGTTAAGCTTGTTAATACATTTTGTCACTGGTGTTCCCGCATTAATTTGGGGAA